>CANXYC010726241.1:0-38484 GCA_948193065.1 Aleurites moluccanus
TAGGCAACTCTTGGATGGATCATCGTACTGGAAAGATTATTCATGTACCAGAGAAGTATCTAAAGGGATCATTTCTTCATCTATGGGTCCTTCTTCCACATTCATCATGAATAACTGGGCTGTCCACAGATCATATTCATCTATATAAGTTTCATATTCAGAAACTACTTTATAAACAGAATCTATTTCAGAATCTATGTCAAAATATTCATCTTCTTCTATTGGTTCATAGACAAGATTCTCATCTTCAAAGAAAATTCTTCTAAGATTTTCTTTTCGCTTGTTCTTTTATGGACATACATTTACTTTGTGATCCTTCGAACCACAAATCCAACAACAAGAACAACTGCTAAGAGGTTTTCCTTGCGGGCACTTAGGGACTCTACCATATTTTTTCTTAAGGCATCTATCCTGTCTTTATCCCTAAGGTTGGTTTTCCTTCTAATAAACCTAGAAAGTTTATTAAACCTCTTTTTGTTGTTTCTATCACTTTTCGATATTCTTCTTTTTCTATATCCTTTAAATTTTTTCTTTTTGGAATTACAAGAAGAACATCCTGCTTCAGATCTTTTTCCTATTCCTTTTTGAATTGTTGTAGTATACTCATACCTACTAGGAACATATTCGATCTGAGAGCAATAACTTTTGTTCAAATAAGGAAGACGTTTTGCGTCTTGTCTTACTTGAAGTTCAGTATATATCTTTCTCAAGGTATACCTAACTGCCTGTATCTTACCTCCTAATCCATCAACCACTTTTTCTTCCTTTAGGAGGAGTTGATGGGCATTTTTTGCTACCTCTGGCCATGGTTCTGGGAGCTTAACAAAAAACAATGTTGACATATAATTTTGAGCATTAAGATCAAGATTATAATAATATTTCTGGAATTCACATGCATAGTTATCAAAATAACATATGTCACATATCTGTAGTTTCATCAATGTCATTAAAGACTGTTCTCTTTCTAATAATTCTGTTGATATTGAGAAACCACAAAACTCTCTTTTCAGGACATCTACGATGATAGCTAGAACCTCATCTACTAGAACTGCTTTCCTAATTTCATCTCTAATAGATGTTTGAATTACTAGCTGATTCCAAAATTTCTGAGCATTGCCAACCATGGTGGCTTTACAAAGTTCGTAGGTGGCCTCAGTTGAGTAGCTACCTGCTCTAGTTGTAAACCTGATCATGGTAATCCACTCATCAATTCTTTTAGAAGCATGCTTTTTACAATCTAGATTTAGAAAAGCTGCTGGGGTGATAACGGTCCTTAACGGATTATCCCTGGCTGAAATTCTGGTTTTGTTCTATAGGGATAATTAGGTTTATATTCTGCCCTCTTCGTAGCAAGAAGTTCATTAAATGTTCTATCATCTAAATGCAAAGGAGTTTCTTCTACCAAACCTAGAGATTTTATAAGGTCTTCAACTGCTTTGCTACTTTCTTGATTAGCAGCTCTAATGTCAGGGTCAGCAATATAAGGAACTATTTTGTCTTTCCTTAATTGCAAAATTTCTTTTTCAGAAAGAAGTTTTTTCAAATCTCTTTATCGTTCAATTGTATCAAGCCTATCATTCACCAATTTTCCTACTAGTTTTGCTAAAGCATTTATTTGTTCTGGTGAATCGCCTATGTTTCTTGTCGCATGCAACTGCTCAAGGAGAAGGCTCACTTCATTATGAATATTCTAAAATGAAGTCAATCCTGAAAGATTAGAGCTGACACTTTCTTCTCTATCTAATTTTTCCATTATTATCTAGAACTGCTGGGTGTATTTTCAATATTTTCTCATCTTTCTAAAAATATTACCCAATTGTCTAGACCTGGAGAATTTTCCCAAAGAGCAAGAAAAAAGTCAATTTTTCTAAAGTGCAATTTTTTTCAAATTAAATAATCCTTTTTAAGATTATCACTCCAACTTGAAGTTATATAGGTTACCAGAGGAGTATCTTGATCTAAAATGGCTAATTGATTAAAAACCAGATACTGCTCTTCTAGAAATTCAATTATGTCTGATACACCACAATATTCATGGGCAATATTATTTTCTAAAGGAGCATTTCTATAAATAGAATCAATTCTAATTAATTTGTCCCTATACTTAATTCGTTCACAAACTCAAGAATATTTCTACTGTATCAAAAGATGCTCTCTTCTTTCTGAAATCAAAAAGTGTTTTATACTGTTATACACTCTTCCAGGAATTAAGGAATTCCCTCCAAAAATTTCATCGATAAACTAGCAAATTAAATAAATTTTGGACCTATATGAACAGTTATTTGAAAACCAGGGATCAAAATGTAATTAAATATTAATTTATTTTCTGAAAAGGACTTTTATATTTTGAAAATTAAAATTCAGGGATTTTATCATTATAAATTAAAGTTAGAGAATCACAAAGTGTATTAGACAAAGTTGAGAGACTTTGAATAAAACTAACCTCTTTTTTTATTTACTTATTAGATTTGATTGACATATATTAAAATATTTTAATAAAACATATAATAAATAAAATTATGAATCTTATAAGATATCAATAATAATTTTACTTATATTTATAAATTAATAAATATATCATAATATATTAAAAAATTGCATATATTTAATATTTATAATTATATGTATGATTATTTTTTCTTTTATTTTTTTTAAATTTTTTGAAATTTCATGTATAGATTTTATATTCAAAATAATTTAAAAAATAATAATTTTTAAATGACTCGATTTGATTTGAATTAGAATTTATAAATTAATTCAAATTTAATTTAAAAATTTTCATTAGATCAATCTAATATATAATTCGATTCACTTATAATCCAAAATAATATGCCTAAAATCTATTTAAAAAAAAAACATGTAAAATAATTCCAACTCAAAATGATTCGAATCCGAAGTAATACAACCGTTAGCCACCTCTATGTATATAGTATTTCTGATAAAGAAATACTAAATTATTATTATTATTATACCACACCGAAAATGTTGAGAAATGGAGATCCAATGAGGAAGGTTTTTTGTCCAAGTCACCATGCAACACGTAAGATTGATAAAGAATTAATGTTGTGGTGTTTTTAGTACTATCAATTAAGTGGTGTTTTATTGATAAAGAATTATTATTATTATTATTATTATTAAAGAAGGAATTGTGAAATGGCATATGACAAAAAGATCATCCCTATCAATTCAGGCTTTAATATTAAAATAATGTTTAGTATATTATATTATACCTTTTCAGTGTCTCTGTGTCATCGACATTAACCTGCAGAATAATCCCACTAATACTAACATAATCAAGGATATAGTTGTTAGTTGTTAGACCCTCATTGGATGTTTTATGCTCTTAAATGGCTAAACATTTCTTGATTAGTCTTTTTTTTTTCTTTTTGGGCGAGGAAGAAAAGGCCAAGGAATTTTTTTTTATCAGTGATATTGTATATATTATAGAGTTACAAGACTAGATATAATATCAAAGCACATAAATTTTTTCAACAATCAAATATTATTGTTTGATCAAAAAATGAGTGAATTTAATCTGTAAATCATTTTAAAGGCTAAATATATTAAAGTCTACTAAAAATTGTTTTTGTCCTTTTATTGTTAATTATTTAAATTTAATTAATTAATTAATTCTAATTAGTGAGCTAGCTCACATTTGATGAAAGTTTGTCAAGCTAATCTAAAGATTCAATAAAATTTTTACATGTGCAAAAAATAAATTTTCTAGATGATTTTATCATATTTACCGATACAAAATGAATCTTACTGAAAGACAGTACTTATAAATTGACACATTTCAAGGAGTTATAAAAAGATAAGAAGATTATAATAACAAATACCAATAATTATCAAAAAATATAGACACACAAACAAACGTACAATTATCAAAAAAAAAGAACGATCGATCAATATTCACAAACAGTCAATCAATAGACTTCACCAAAAGATCCATCAATCCATCAACAATCATCCAATACATCCATTACTCAACAGATAAAATTCCTACTCAACATATAACATTCTTATCAAAAGCCTCTCAGTGAACAAACCTTTAAACATTCTCTAATATAATAAAATTATATTACAGTCATGCTGTTACAATCTCTATAACACCACAAATTTTTATTTATTTTTAAAATCATGTTTTAGTGAGAAATAATAATTATTTTAAAAATATTTAATTAAAATAATGAATATTAAATATTTTATCAATTTATATTATTTTAAATTAAAGTTTAAATTTCATTGTGTATTTTACAAAATATTTATTTAAAAAATATTTAAAATCACAAATATAAATAATTGTGTTTACAGAAAAATATTCTGAGGCTTGAATTTAATTTTTAGAAATTTATAATTTATTGTATTATTTTGTTATTATTGTAATTAATTTCTTTTATGTAATAATTATTTAATTTATTATTTAAATATTTAATTTAAGTATTGATTTATTGATTTAATTATTTAATGAAAGAAATATTCTAAAAAATATTTTTTAGATTTTTAATTTAATATTATTATTATTATGGTACGGTTGAAAACAAGGGAAAGAAGGAAAAGAAACATAAAGAAAGAAAAGAGGCGGGGAGAGAGAAGAGAGAGACAGGAAGAAAGAGAGTATTTTCAATGAGACGAGTGACTATCCTCAGTCTAAATTTTCTAACGGTACTTAGTTTATCGACATTGGTGACCAGAATCTGGATTAAAAAATAAAAAATTCGAGTATTTTTCCAATAACAGAGGATAAGTGACTTTTAATTTATTATAAAATTTATTTTAAATTATTTAGAGTATTTTTGAAAAAAATATTATAAAATTATTGAATTTAAATATTAGTTTTGAAATATTTATGGAGTGAATAAATTGAGATTGTGTTTAAATTAAGTGTATAAATTAAGATAAATAGTTATATAATTAATTTAAAGTAATTATGAAATTTATTTGAGTAATATTTATGAAATTTAAATTTCAAAAATTAAATAATTATAAAGTAAATAAATTATGACGGTCCTGAAATTAAATTAATAAATTAATTTAAATTGAGATAAATTATTAAAATATAATGATCAATCAATCGATTCATATACCTCAAGCAAAAAATATAACAAATAATTATAAATAAATATAATTTAGATTCAATATAAGTAAATTCATAATTTAAAATATTTTTAATTTTAACATCTAAATTTTAATTTTGTCAATAAACCAAACTATCGTTAAAGTCAAAAAGAAAATTTTAATTTTAACAATAAACCAAACCTTCGTTAATAAATGCCAAAAAAAAAAAAAAAAATCTACAACTATTGCATATAGATGTAATATTAGTATATTACTGAACATTTTCAATTGTTAATTACTGTTTCCGAGGAAGAAAATCTTTCTATATGATTAATTAAGATATACATGCTAACAAAAGTTGACTACAATCAGCCTAATAATTGAATGTTAATTTATGTTATAATATATGCTACCAAAATTTGACTATAATCAACCTAATAATTGAACATTAATTTATGTTATAATGTAAACATAATAATAAGAAATTTAAATCTTAATTTTTTAAAAAAAGAAAAATAAATTTAATTAACAAAAAGAACAGGTGTCCTTTGTATGGAGGAGCGATAGTCTAAAGGAGCTGATCCTTCAGGCAGATTTTCAATTTTAAATCATTTAACTTTTTTAAGATATTGCTTCTCCTATCTAATTAATTTAATTTTAGGCTTAAATAACCTTATGTTGGACAAATAATGAATTATATTCAAATTTTTAATCCTTTTTAATGAAAATAAAATTAAAAATTAACCATAAATAATTTTCAAAATATAAAATTTAATTGAAACAAATAGTTAAAAGTACACTATTTATAATTGAAAAATGTAGTGAAGATCTTGAGGTTTTGTATAGTTGCGGAGAATAATAACTGTTTTCATAAAAATAATTTAAAAAATAGAGTTTGATGTTTACTTATTAAAATTTTCTAATTGGAAAAATTAAAAATGAATTTTTCAATTTTTTTAATTTACATTATCACTTAGAAAACAACTTTAGATAATTCTCCATATTTGCCTTAGCCAGCAAATAATGGAAAACACAGAGTTTTCTATCCATATGCCCGCTTCGAATCCCTGCAACAACTCTTGTTATTTTCTATATTAAAAATATGGTACGACCTAGTTCAATGATCAGTGCTAGAATTTTATTTTATTTTATTTATTCATTTATTTATTTATTTATTTTGAGGAAACAGTGCTAGAAAAATTGGTGGTGATTAAATTTTACAATCCTTTTACTCTTAGGTTCGACTCCCAACATTTTTTTTTTATTTTTCTTTTTAAAATTAAATATTAGATTTTTTTTTTTAATGATAAGCTACATCAAATATAAATATATGTTATCTATTATATCTTATTTTTAATTCAAAGATATAATTTTTTATTATATTTTAAAATTTATTTAAATAATTAAATTGTGAAACTATTTACGTGATCATATTTAAATATTTATTATTTTAAATATAATATTTTCTACTTAATAAAAAATTTAAAAGAATATTTTATAAATAAAAAATAAGAGATAGAGAATTGAAAATATGGTAAATGAACATGTTTTTCACTTTTTAATTTTTTATTTAGAAAATGAAGAATTAAAAATTAAAGAAATGGAAAAGAAATAAAAAAATAAATTTAAAAAATATTTTTCATAATTAAACAAAGTTTGAATGTCTTAATATACTTTTATTGAAAGATCTTGAATGATAATTGTCCACGTATTGTTCTTTTTAAAGTGAATTATTAAAATCCCCTAAAGTTTTGACTCGTGTAAAATTTCATTCCTTGACTATACTTTTTAATCCTTAACGAATAAAATTTAAACTTTCATCATTATTCTTTAGTTTTTAAAATTTTAATTTTAATTCTTAAATGATTATATTATAAAAAATTTATAGATTTTATTAACATTAGCATTGGGGCTGAATTTATTACTTTTATAATCTTAATAATAAAAGCTTATGTTATCACAATTTTCATGATAAATTTTACTAATTTATTTTTTTTAGATAAATTTAAATTTTTATGCTTCTAAATTCTTTCATCTCATTTTAAATTTGCTACAGGTACATATATCATAAGCACTTAGTTTTCAAAATTTTAAATTTGAGAACTATACTGATGCTCAAAATATATTAATTTACTAATTTTAACTCAAGTTTGATTTTTTCATAAAATAATTCATTATATGTGATATCTAAATATTAACTTAATTATTTTAATCTGATTTTATAGATTAATTATGATTAAAAATTGGTTAGTCGTTGTTATCCTGATAAATAAGTTCATATTTTCAATAATATTTAAGTGATTGATATATTTTATAAAATTTAAATCGTGACGTCGACGTTTAATTAGTATTTTAAATTAGATGGAATAATATTAATATATTTAAGAGTATTTTTTAGTTAAAAATAAATAAATTTGAGTTAGTTGAATCACAACATCTATTTATATAAAGCCAAATTTGTAAAATTTGAAATGAAATAAGGGAGAAAATGTCATTTGTATTGTTATATATAATTATAAAAAGTAGTTATACAAAGCCAAACTTGCAAAATTGACAATTGAGATAAGGGGGAAATTGTAATTTGTGTTGTAATAAATAATTAAAAATAATAATAAAAAGAAAGAAAATATAAGTGGAAGTTGCCTTCAGGTACTTTTAGTGAAAAAAACTTAACAATCATTGCTACAGGTTTGGCATTGGAGACATGGTCAAACCGAATTAGATAAAAATTTGCAATTGTAATACGCCAAAAAAGAAAGCTAAAATCTAGCATAGCATAACATGAAAGAGGAGAAATTAAACAATTGAGTATTGGATTGGGGGAGGGAATTAAGGCCGTGTGGGGCAAAGTGGATGATGTGACCTAGATTTGTATTTGTAATCGTAGGTGAACAAACCACACAAATAGAGGCCACGTGTTGTTTACTCTCATTAGAGGCAAGAACGCGGGTTTAGACGTGTTCAAAGGGACCAATAAACCATTAACCCCTTTCTCTCTCTCCTCCCCACCCAACCCCAAACCAAACGAGCAACCACATAAGCCTCCACTGTTCCCATAATGGGCCAATAGAGAAACCTCATCCCCACCCCCCACCCCACTCTCTCTTTTTTTTTTTTTTTTTTTTTCAAATTTTCATGCTTGATTTCCCTAAAAAAAAAATTGAAGGTTTTTTATTTTTTTTATTCATATTTTTTGAGGTTGAATTAATAATATTATAAATTAATTTTATAATTGTCACGTTCCAATTTCAAAACGTAACGATCCTAGAATGCGGGAGGTGCTAGAGGCGACCGACATCCATAGAATTCAATATCACATATAATCCTTAATTACTATTAATTATTATTCAATTACTTAATTACTATTCATTATGACATTTTGTAATCTGTCTGTAATTCTTACTGCAAATGGTTGTAATAATCGACATCTCATGCCATAACATTAATTATATTCTATATTATGCCATACATACATAAATATAATCTAATTATGCCATTACACAACTCATGGAGCTACTAAAAATATGGACATACAAAATACAATGTTTAAATAATTACACTGCTAATGACACTGCAGAATTTCTCTGGAGGCAATAGTCGAAAATCTACTTACCTACTCTACACTTGGAAAGGGAAACAACGAAAGGGTGAGTATATAAAATACTCAGTGAATCTAATATGCATCAGCCATAAACAAGAACTGGAACATCAATAAAGGATAAGCAGATGAACCAATAATATCAGTATGCTCAATAATATTAAAATACATAATCAAGTTACAGAAAATAACTGTAGAGTCAATAATCAAGTCAATGAAAAACATATCACATGGATAAGACAGATCTAGGGTCATGAAACTCATATCATATGTATCATCATGTATCAGTAAACATAAGATTGATAAGGTCTTATGGCTAGGACTGCTAACCTTTCTCAGTTAGGGTATCATTATACAATGTGCACATTGTCGACAGTATGTACCCACTACCTTGTCGGAGAGACAATATAATACCCTAGAAAGTTATAACATACATGCATGAATTAGGTTTCAGTATCTGGTTCAAAAGTTTTGAAATGATGAAAAATAATTTTAGAGACAGTTAGGAAGAGAACTAGTTACTTTTTCAAAAAGCGGCGGTGTCGGAAACATTGCCGAGAAATTAGCAGTCCGGTCAACAGAAAAATTTCTGAAGTTGACCAGGGGGTAAAAGATCACCCTAAATCATGTGTAATTTTGGTAAAAAGAAAGAAGTGAAAATCATTTAGGAACACTGAAAAAGTAACTAATGGCAAAATCGTAAATATAAAGAACTTTAAGGTGAATAGTAGAAATTGATTCGTCGGAGTTACAGAATGACTCTGAAACCAATTTTATAAATAAGTATAAATTAAAATAAGCTTATTAACTCCCAACATTGGAATCCAAATCCTGACAGAATTGACAGAATTGACAGAATAAATTATAGAAGAATTTGGGGTCAAAGTGTAACTTATGAAAGTTCGGATATTAAGTTGTAATTTTCCAATTGATTTTTAATATATATTCAACACTTAGACAAAATTTTCATCATCTTCTTCCTTTTGTTATGGTGGCTGAACCATTGTTCCTCCATTTTCAATCAATTTCCTTAAAGAAAAGCTATAGAAAACTTAGAAATTTCCAAAGTTCTTCCATTTCCAACTCATTTCTTCCTTGAAATCATAAAGAAATCCAAGGAATTTTGAAGAGAAAATTTCGGTGGGAAGCTCCATTAGAGGTAACCAATTAATTTGTTTAGTTTTATGGTTGTTTTGGATGATTTAGATGATGAATTAAATGGGTTTTATGGTTAATTGCATCAATTGATGCAAATTATTAGAAATCCCTAATTTTCCTAACATAATGGAAGTTGTTTAACTTAGCTATTTGAATTAGTGTTAGTTAGTGTTAATTGATGTTAGAATATATCAATTGGAGGTTAATAGGTTACTAATTGATGTATGGATTGGTGTAGAATTTAAGATTTGGAAAGGTTGTGCCTATTGGCTCCATTGGTGGTTTGTGGTGGAATTCAATTTTTCAAAGCCATTTGGAAGCTTAGGTGAGTCTTATATGCATCCTTTAACATGCCTATTATGTTGAAATTGAAATTGGAAACCTTGTATGAAATCCCTACTTTGGCCGAATGCAAATCACTATTCATATTGCCATGTTTTGTTTGATTTTTGCCTTAAATTCCATTGCCATTTGATCCAATTTGAGGTTGTTTAATCTTAGTTCTTTGATGCCTATTGTATAATAGCAAATGTGGTTTGTTGTTTATTCAATTGGTCAAGTCAAATTTGCACCTAAACCTAACATATTGGCTTGCCTTTGTATGCCCACCAAGTATTTAATAAAATGCCTAGTTCATTTGTTTTCGGCCTATTGTTTGCATTCCATAGGCCTACCATCTGAATGCCATTGTCGCCAGCGACGTTGGCATGCCAATTGGCCTACTGTTTTCCTTCGCTGAGCCAACTTTTATTCCATGTCTTTATTGATTACCAAATCACTTACCATTATTTGTATGTCACCTACTACAATGCCATTGATCTTATTAATAACTGATTGATTGATATTGAGCTTATTGATATGGAGGATGCCATTGTTACATAATGGTATCCATTGATATGTTGTTTCCTTATATTGATCCTAATGTGGCTTGACAGAGCTACCGATCCGACAGGGTAGTGGGAAAATACTGTCGGCGATGTGCACATTGTATTATTGGTACCCTAGCTAGGAGGGGCTATGGTCCTAGCCATAAGACCTAATCAGTCTTATGCTCATTGACATTGATATGCTACTAGATACTATATGTTCACATATGGTCCATACTAATTTTACTGGAGATTGTATGATTTTATACAGTCCATCCCTTTATCTGTCTTTCCATATGATACCAAGCCTATGCTTTGTTCTTTGGCTATACTGTAACTTTTTATTGATTATGTATACTGCTATCTGACTTATTGGTACCATTGATCTATTATTACCTAATGTTTATTTGTTGATGCATATAGATTCACTGAGTATCTTATATACTCACATTTTCTTTGTTTACCCATTTCAGGAGAGGAGTAGATTGAAAAATTCTGTAGTCTGTCATCCGAGGATTTCTACTAGCTGTTCTGATGTATATATTCTGATTCTGTATTATTATTTTGATGTTCATAATTTAGCTGCTCCATGGGGTATGTATGGGTTATCTAGGAAATAAACATGTATATATTTATGTATCTGATGATATATGATGAGTATATGGTATGCTAGTATAACTGTTACAGCCAAGTGTAGTAAATTACAGAATGAATTATAGAATAACAGAATAGATAATAATTAGATAAAATGGATAATTAATTGATGGTTATAAATTATGCATGTGATACTAGGTTCTACGGGTGCCGATCGTCATTGACATCTTCTGCATCCTAGGACCGTCACGATCCAGAAATAGGTCGTGACAGACAGCTCTTTCAAATCACATTTGAGCCATAATAGGTATAAAACAAGTCAATAGATACCATTCAACAATATTGGTATCACCAAGTATCAATAACTCAATATCAATCAAATCAAGTTACAGTATAAACAATGAAATAACAATAACAAATAGATATACAATGGCAATAGGTTTGACAATCAACAATGGGATGGAACATAGATTAGTCATGCATGAATAAAAGGTTGGCACAATTGGTATGCCAATGTCGCTGGCGACTATAGCATTCAAATTGTAGGCCTATGGATGAACAAGTTATAGGCCTATGACAAAATGAACTAGACATTTCATCAAACACTTGATGTGCAACAAAGGATGGATAATTTGGCTAGGTTATGGTGCAACATTGACATTGCCCATTCAATCAACAAATAGTTCACAATGTAGGCAAGACAACAAACATCAATTTTCCAACATTAAACACAATTAAAAGGATCAAATTGGCATTGAGAATCAAAGGAAAAACAAAACAAAATTCAAGGCATGAATAGAAAGAAGTGGTTCGGCCAAAATGGAGGTTCCAAGGTAGGTTTCCAATCAACATTTTAACATATAAGGTATGTTATTTGATGCATATTAAACTCACCTAGCACTCCAAATAAGCTAGCAAAATTGATTTGCCACCAATTCCTTCAAAGTAGGCAAAATGAGTAATCTTCCTCATTTTGATTTTCTACATCAAACCAACCATAAATAATCCATCAATTAACTTCCAATTAATATATTCTAAACACAATTAGCATAAACTAATTCAAAATCAAATAGCCAAATCATACAACTTAGGTTTAGGGTTTGGAATTTGGGGAAAAAAATACCCAAATGCATTAATTGATGCACTTAATCACTAAACCCATCTTAGTTATCATTTAAAGCATATAAATCAATCATTAAACTAAACAAATCACTTCTTTACCTCTAATGGATGATCCACCCGAATTTTACAAGTCAATGATTCTTGAATTTCTTGGTGATTCAAGGTGGAAAATGGATGAAAGATGGAAGATATAAGGTTGGTTTCAAGTTTTCTTTAATTTTTCCTTAAGAAACAAGCTTGAAAATGGTGGGAGAAATGGAGAAGATGTGTCGCGATCCAGACATGGGAGATGCCAATGGCGATTGGCACTCATAGAACCCATCAATCTCATACTATGCATAACTCACAATATCGCAACGGAAACATAACTATATCCATCATTGCAGCGGAAACCCATCATCAATCACATAACAATATATATATGTCCAATCACTCACATAACACTATTCATTCTATAAATACCATATTCATTACAATAATAATCTGCAATATTCCCATACATACATGTTCATACACTAACTATACCGTACAAAACTTATGAAGCAGCTAGGATATGAACATATAAAATAATACAGTGTTCATAATATTATACTGACACTAGATCTGCAGAATCCATAGAGAGTCAAATATGGTGAAAATTTACCTCGTACTCTGCACTTGAGAGGGAAAACAGTGAGAAGGTGAGTATATATGATACTTAGTGAATCTAATATGCATCGACAATAAATATAAGGTTAACAAAAGATCCAATGATATCAAAAACTTGATATAAACAATTTACAGAAACAGTGATAGAAAGTGACAGAATAGGCCAATAAAGATATCACAGGCTCGGTACAATATGGAAAAACAGATAAATGGATGGATTGTATGAAATCATACAATCTTCAGTAGCATCAATATGAACTATATGCGAACATACAGTCTCCAGTATATCAATATCAGTAACATAAGATTGATCAGGTCTTATGGCCAGGACCATAACCCTTCCTAGCTAGGATACCAATAATATAATGTGCACAAGGCCGACAGTATTTTCCCACTACCCTGTCGGATCGGTAGCTCTGTCATACCACATTAAGATTAATATAAGAAAGAAACTTATCAATGGACACTATTATGCAATAATGGTATCATCCATCTCAACAAGCTCAATATCAATCAATCAATGACAATTCAAGTAGTTTGGAAATCAATAAAGACATGAAACAAAGTTGGAGTCAATAGAAACGATAAACACATCGATAGATACCATTTCAGAATAATGGCATCGGCAATATCAGTAACTCATCATAAATCAATTGGATGAGAATAAAGTCAATAAGATATCAATAATAATCGATAAAACAATGACCAAAGGTTTAACAACCAAAAATGGAAACAAACATAATTTGGTCATTTGCGGCCAAAAAGTTGACGCAATTGGTATGCCATTATCGCTGGCGATGGTGGCATTCAAATTGGTTGGCCTACGGATATTTCGGTATGGTTTCGGCGCAACATTGACATTGCCCCAATTATCAATAAACATACACATGGAAAGCAATTTATAGGCAATAACCATAACTCAATAATCTTCAACAAATATATTAATTTGGCATGGAAAACAAATCCAAAATCAAAGCACAAAATTAGAAAAAATGCCACAATTAGGGTTCGGCCAAAAGGCATTTTTCACAATTGGATTTCAAATGGCATTTTAATAATTTAGGCAAGTAATTTAATGCATAGAAGACTCACCTAGCACTCCAAATCACCTAGCAAAAATAGCTTTGCTACCCAATTCCTCAAATTCTCGGTTTAGGCCAAAATCAACGATTTTCTCCAATCGAATTTTCTACAACAATACGAACATCAATTAAACACCAATAAATACCCAATTAACTTATTCTAAAGCTAATTTACACATCCTAATTCATATACACAAATGTCAATCTTACAACTTCACTTTAGGGTTTGAAAATTAGGGAAAATTATTTAATGCATCAATTAATACAATTAAACTATTTATCCAATCCTATTATCATCAAATTAACCTAATTAAATTATAAAAATCAACAAACAAACAACTTACACAAATTACCTCAAATGGCCGAAATTTACTCTAGCTTGTTCTTGAATTTTTCTTAATTTTTTATGGCTAATTTTGATAGATTAGTGTTTGTATGATTTTAATTTTTGATTTCTAATAATTTTCTTTCACAAAACAATGGAAGAAATCATTTGGAAGAAGTGAGAAATTGATTTCTAACACTTTTCTTTCACAAAACAATGGAAGAAATCATTTGGAAGAAGAGAGAAATTGGCTACGGTGAAGAACAAAAATTTCAGCCAAAAATATTCTAAGTCTTGCTTTTATAGTGAGATAAAATTGATAAATTACCCTTTTGGTCCTCCAATTTTATAAAATTTGCTTTTAATCCTTTTTTGCTCGGTAATTTATTTCGATAATTCCGTTGGGAATTGAAATTCAAAGTGAATATTCAAACATCTTATTTTTATTAATATTAATTAATAAAAATAGTTTCAGAGCTGTTTTGAAACTCAGATTGTCGAATTTTCACTATTCACCGAAAGTACCCTTTATTTACGGTTTTGTCATCGCTTACTTTATCAGTGTTCTTAAATATTTTCTCATATTTCTTTTTACTGTATTCACATATGAATATACATTATTATTTACCCTCAATCCAAATTTAGAAATTCATCCGTCGACCGTACTGCTATTTTTACAGCAGCGATATCGTTACCGACGATTTCCAATTTTTTTTTTTTATTTTCGCTCTAACTGATTTTCTAAAATTATCATTGGTCATTTCGATGATTTTAATCTATATATTGAGAACTTTATTCACTAAAACCTGTTATGCATTTATAGGGTATTACATTCTTCCCCTCTACAATTAAATTCGTCCTCGAATTTAAATAGATACATACCTCACTGATGGAACAGGAATGGATATCTGCTCCTCATCTCCTGCTCACTCTCCCAAGTGCACTCTTCCATGGACTGGTTCCTCCAAAGCACTTTAACCATCGGGATCTCCTTATTTCGCAATTGTCTGACCTGTCGATCAACAATCTCCATTGGAAGCTCCTCATATGACAAGTCCTCACTGAGATCCACATCCTGAACCTCTGATATATGTGACGGATCAGACATATACTTCCACAGTATAGAGATATGGAAAACTGGATGTACATGGCTCATGCTAGGTGGAAGAGCCAATCTATAGGCCATATTACCTATCTTCTCAAGAATCTCAAACGAGCCTATAAACCTTGATGATAACTTTCCCCTTTTCCTAAATCTCATAACACCCCTCATCGGTGAGACCTTAAGGAAGACATGATCACCAACTGTAAAATGTACATCTTTTCTATTCGAATCAGCATAACTCTTCTGCCTACTGAAGGCAGTCCTCATCCGATCTCTGATCATAGGCACCTTTTCCATAGTTTCTCTAATTAATTCTGGCCCCTCTAGCTGCTTCTCCCCTGGCTTCATCCAACATACTGGAGATCTATATTTTCTACCATATAGTGCTTCAAATGGAGCCATACCAATAGAAGAGTGAAAACTGTTATTATAGGAGAACTTGATCAATGGCAGATAATAATCCCAGTTACTTTTAAAATCCAGAACACACAATTTAAGCATATCATCCAAAGTCTGGATCATCCTCTCCGAATGCCCATTAGTCTGTGGATGGAAAGCAGTACTGAACCGTAACTGGGTACCCATAGCCTCCTAAAACTTCTGCCATAACGGAGAAGTGAACTGTGTACCCCCTGTCTGAGATAATCATCAAAGGAACTCTATGAAACCGCACAATCTTATCTACATACAACTGGTGCATACTGAGCTGCCGTGTAGCTGGTCTTAACCTCCAAAAAATGAGCAGATTTCGTCAGACGGTCTACAATCACCTATATAGAATCATAACCTTTCGAAGTCCTCGGTAGACCAATTACAAAATCCATAGTCACCTGCTCCCATTTCCACTCGGCCAACTCTATCTCCTGAAGTAACCCTGATGGCTTCTGATGCTCGAACTTAACCTGCTGACAGGTAAGCATCTAAACACAAACTGAGCCACATTTCTCTTCATACCAGGCCACCAATACACATCTCTCAAATCATGGTACATCTTGAAAATCCTTGGATGTACACTGTATGCTGAATAGTGAGCCTCTCTCATAATCCGATCCCGTAGCTCATCAAAATTCGGTACACATATATGCTTCCCACATCTCAGTACCCCATCCTCTACTGTAAACTCTATCATCTTCCCACTCTGTACCTCTCCCTTGAGCTTCAGTAGATAAGGATCCCTGTCCTGAGCCACTTTAATATCATCAATCAACAGTGACTTCACCCGAAATTGGCTATCAGAGGTTGCTTTCGATCCTGGGATCCCAACTCCAACTCCACTCCTAAATCTGCCAACTACCTCATCTCTCTGATCAATGGCCTCCTGCCAATCAAAATATGAGCTAGACTGCCCATCGATTTCCTGCTCAATGCATCAACCACTACATTGGTCTTACCCGGGTGGTAAAGGATTTCACAATCATAATCCTTCAGTAGCTCCACCCATCTGCGCTGTCAAAGATTCATATCCTTTTGCTGAAATATATACTATAGACTCTTATAATCAGTATATATCTCACGTTTTGATCCATAAAAATAGTGTCTCCAAATCTTTAGTGCAAAAATAACAGCTGTCATCTCCAAATCATGTGTCGGATAATTTGCTTCGTGCTTCTTTAACTGACGAGAAGCATAAGCAATTACCCTACCAATCTGCATCAATACACATCCTAAACCAATCCGTGAAGCATCATAATATACCATAAATTTCTTCCCCTCTACTGGCAATGCCAACACTGAAGCACTGGTGAGGCAGTATTTCAAGGTCTGAAAACTATGATCACATTTATTAGTCCATACATAACGCTCCTGTTTTCGCATCTACCTAATCAATGGAGCTGCAATCCGGAAAAAATCCTTCACAAACCTCCTATAGTGTCCAGCCATACCCAGAAAACTGCGAACCTCTGTAACACTGATAGGCTAGGGCTAATTAGCAACAACTTCTATCTTCTAAGGATCCACCATAATACCATCCTTACATATCACATGCCCAAGGAAACACACTTCGGTCAACCAGAACTGGCATTCACATAGCTTAGCATATAACCGATGCTCCTGAAGTGTCTGCAACACAATCCTCATATACTCCACATGCTCCTCCTCACTCCTAGAATAAATAAGTATGTTATCAATGAATACAATGACAAACTTATCCAAATATGACCTGAACACCCTGTTCATCAGATCCATGAAAGTAGCCAGTACATTGGTCAACCCGAATGGCAATACCAAGAACTTGTAATGTCCATAGCGGGTCCTGAAAGCAGTCTTAGGTACATCACCCCTCCTAATCTTCAATTGGTGATACCTAGACCTCAGATCAATCTTCGAAAAATGGCTGGAACCCTGCAGCTAATCAAACAAGTCATCTATCTGAGGCAATGGATACTTGTTCTTCACTGTGACTTTGTTCAGCTGCCCGTAGTCTATACACATCCTCAAAGAGCCACCTTTCTTCCTTACAAACAGTACCGGTACATCCCAAGGAGAAATGCTCGGTCTGATGAACCCTTTATCTAATAGCTCCTGTAACTATATCTTCAATTCCTTCAGTTCAGCTGGAGCCATTCTGTATGGTGGAATAGATATAGGGTCAGTGCCTGCATGCACCTCAATCTCAAACTCTATCTCCCTATCAGGGTGCAATCCTGGTAACTCCTCAGGAAATACATCAGGAAACTCCTGAACTACCGGTATCTGATCCAACTGTATAGAAGACTTCTATACATCTATCACATGTGCCAATTAGGTTGAACAACCTTTCCCAATCATCCTCCTAGCTTGGATAGCATAAACTAGATTAACTCAGAACTCCCGAATATCACCTTGAAACTCAAACTCTGGCTGCCCCTTTGGCTGAAATCTAACCCTCTTCCGATAATAGTCTATAACCACTCGGTGCCTCGCAAGCCAATCCATACCCAATATAACATCTAACTCTAATACAGACAACTCAATCAAGTTAGCACGTAAGATGTTATCATCAATCTCAGTCACACAGTCAGGATAGTAATAATCCACATCAATACTAACACCCATAGGAGTAGCAATCATCAAAGGCACATCTAATAATCTCCTTTCCTTATTCAATTTAGGTGCAAAGTGTGGTGACACAAAAGAGTGAGTAGCACCCAAATCGAATAAGGCATCTGCAATCTCATTCTGAATCAAAATAGTACCTGTAACCACGTTGTCTGCTCTCTGGGCCTTCTGGGTGTTGACAGCAAACACTCTGCCCTGGCCACTACCAGCTAGAGCCTGTCCTCCCCTGCCTCGGCCTCTGCCTGATACCTCTCTGCCCTATTCTGACTCCTCTGCCTTACTAGTTGATAAACCGTAATAGATGGCTGCTGATCAGCCCTCAATGGACATCTGTTAGCATAGTAACCCTGCTGGCCACACCTCAAACAAGCACCAGTCTGTCTCCAATACTCCCCTCTATGTCTTCGACCATAAAACCCACAGATAGGAATACTAGGTGCCTGTATAACTGGTCTTGAAGAAACCTGAGAATAGGTAGGTTCTGATTGAACCATTGGCGGTCCCCTACTCTACACTCTCCTCCTTTGACTACTAGCAGATGATCTCTGCTCAAATCTAGGCACTGGCTCTGCCTGCCTAGGATAGGAGCTACTCTTCCCCCTCATAATCTGAGATCCTGGACCCCCTTTTCCTTTTCTGGTCCCTCCTTTCCCTTTCAGTCTTATACTTTTCTTCCATCTGTATAGCCTTGTCAATCACTGTAGTCAAAGAAGTGAACTCTATAGCTAACAAATCATTATGTAATGCAGCATGAAGACCCCTCCGAAACCTACTGATCAAATAAGCCTCTGTAGGTACAATATGAGTAGCATATCTACTCAACCTGATAAACTCCTCCTTGTACTCCTCTACTGATCTGTCTCCCTGCTCTAATTGCTCGAATCTAATCAGTAATGAACTCATCAATAAGACCCTGTCGAAACTCAGCCCATGAAGGTGGATGCTCACTATAAAGCCTGGGCTCCATCCTCCTAGAAAACCAGGTCCATGCCTTACCCTTCATTAATAGCCCAACCAACTCAACAACTCTCAACTCTGAACATGGTAGTCTCCTTACTACCTTCTCTACCTCCTCTAAGAAATCTACAGGATCAGTGCCTATGTCTCCCCTAAACTCAGGCAAGTTTAGCTTCAGAAAGCTAAACATCGATACACCACCCTCCTCTATCACTCGACGGCCTCCCTGTACAGCAGGCTCCCCAGGAACCCCTATTGGCTGCACAGGAGCCGGTGCTCTGGTACTACCTCTGGTACCACTAGTGGAGGTACTACTGTAGGAGCTGGTGGTGGCGGTACATGCTGATGCTCCTGCCTCATATCAGCCATCTCTCTACGTAACTCCATCAGTCCTCTCATAATTTCTACTCTCTAGGGGTCATCGCCCTTATTTGTACCCTTTGAAGTCCTTCGGGATCTAGACAGACCCTCTGATACTGAAATCTCCCTCACCAAGGACTCATTAGAGGCAACCTCTGCCTCTCGGATATCTCTGTCCTGATCGTTGGACATCTCTATAATCTGTCAGAAAAAATAGAAACATGCTTAGAATATGACAGAAACGCAGAATAATAACATATAACAGACGATAATAGCAAAAGACGTCAAAGGAAATCCTATGCTACTTGGTATACTTAATTCTACCCCATTCTGTACTTAGTCACTATTCCTCTATAATTTGGGTACTATTCATCTGTAACCTATACTCTGGTGTCTGTAACCTAGAGCTCTGATATCTATAAGTCTAGTGCTCTGATACCACCTCTGTCATGATCCGTTTTAGGATCGCGACAGTCCTAGGGCACGGGAGAATGGCGACCGACACCCGTAGAACCCATCAATCTCATACTATGCATAACTCATAATATCGCAGCGAAAATATAACTATATCCATCATTGCAGTGGAAACCCATCATCAATCACATAACAATATATATATGTCCAATCACTCACATAACACTATTCATTCTGTAAATACCATATTCATTATATTAATAATCTCCAATATTCCCATACATACATGTTCATACACTAACTATACTGTACAAAACCCATGGAGCAGCTAGGATATGAACATACAAAATAATACAATGTTCATAATATTACACTGATACCAGATCTGCAGAATCCATAGAGAGTCAAATATGGTGGAAATCTGCCTCTTACTTTGCACCTGAGAGGGTAAACAGTGAGAGGGTGAGTATATATGATACTCAGTGAATCTAATATGCATCGACAATAAATATAAGGTTAACAAAAGATCCAATGATATCAAAAACTCGATATAAAATAATTTACAGAAACAGTGATAGAAAGTGACAGAATAGGCCAATAAAGATATCACAGGCTCGGTACAATATGGAAAAACAGATAAAGGGATGGATTTTATGAAATCATACAATCTCCAGTAGCATCAATATGAACTATATCCTAACATATAGTCTCAAGTATATTCATATCAGTAACATAAGACTGATCAGGTCTTATGGCCAGGACCATAACCCTTTTTAGCTAAGGTACCAATAATACAATGTGTACAAGGCCGACAGTATTTTTCCACTACCCTATCGGATTGGTAGCTCTGTCATACCATATTAATTTCAATATAAGAAAAAAACTTATCAATGGATACCATTATGCAATAATGGTATCCTCCATCTCAACAAGCTCAATATCAATCAATCAATGACAATTTAAGTAGTTTGGAAATCAATAAAGACATGAAACAAAGTTGGAGTCAATAGAAACGATAAACACATCGATAGATACCATTTCAGAATAATGACATCGGCAATATCAATAACTCATCAGAAATCAATTGGATGAGCATAAAGTCAATAAGACATCAATAATAATCGATAAAACAATGACCAAAGGTCTAACGACCAAAAATGGGAACAAACATAATTTGGTCATTTGCGGCCAAAAAGTTGATGCCATTGTCGCTGGCAACGGTGACATTCAAATTGGTTGGCCTATGGATTTTTCGGCATGATTTCGGCGCAATATTGAAATTGCCCCAATTATTAATAAACATACACATGGAAAGCAATTTATAGGAAATAACTACAACTCAATAATCTTCAACAAATATATCAATTTGGCATGGAAAACAAATCCAAAATCAAAGCACAAAATTAGGCAAAATGCCATAATTAGTGTTCGGCCAAAAGGCATTTTTCACAATTGGATTCCAAATGACATTTTAACAATTTAGGCAAGTAATTTGATGCATAGAAGACTCACCTAGCACTCCAAATCACCTAGCAAAAATAGCTTTGCTACCCAATTCCTCAAATTCTCGGCTTAGGCCAAAATCGATGATTTTCTCCCATCGAATTTTCTACAACAATACGAACATCAATTAAACATCAATAAATATCCAATTAACTTAGTCTAAAGCCAATTTACACACCCTAATTCATATATACAAATTTCAATCTTACAACTTCACTTTAGGGTTTGAAAATTGAGAAAAATTGTTTAATGCATCAATTGATGCAATTAAACCATTTACCCAATCCTATTATCATCAAATTAACCTAAATAAACCATAAAAACCAACAAACAAACAACTTACACGAATTACCTCAAATGGCCGAAATTTGCTCTATCTTGTTCTTCAATTTTTATTGATTTTCTATGGCTAATTTGATAGATTAGTATTTGTATAGTTTTAGTTTTTGATTTCTAACACTTTTCTTTCACAAAACAATGGAAGAAATCAATTGGAAGAAGAGAGAAATTGGCTACGGTGAAGAAAATTTCAGCCAAAAATAGTCTAAGTCTTGCTTTTATAGTAAGACAAAATTAGCAAATTACCCTTTTGGTCCTCCAATTTTTCAAAATTTGCTTTAGTCCTTTTCACTTGGTAATTTATTTTGATAATTTCGTTGGGAATTGGAATTCAAAGTGAATATTCAAACATCTTATTTTTATTAATATTAATTAATAAAAATAGTTTCAGAGTAGTTCTGAAACTCAGACTGTCGAATTTTTACTATTTATCGAAAGTACCATTTATTTACGATTTTACCATCGCTTATTTTATTAGTGTTCTTAAACATTTTCTCATATTTCTTTTTACTGTATTCACACATGAATATACATTATTATTTACCCTCAATCCAAATTCAGAAATTTATCCGTCGACCATATTGCTATTTTTATAGCAGCAATATCGGTATCGACGATTGTCGAAAAATTTTCTCGTTTTCGCTCTAACTGATTTTCTAAAATTATCATTGGTTATTTCGATGATTTTAATCTATATACTGAGAACTTCATTCACTAAAACCTGTTATGTATTTATAAGGTATTACAAGATGGTTTGGCCAAGCTTGGTGGGACAAGAAGATGACTAAAATTTTCCTAAGGCATGCTTATATACTAAGTTAAAAATGGCAAATTACATACAAATCCTTAAACTTTTCATAAATCATACTTTGTCCCCAACTTCTTCTGTAATTTATTTTGATAATTTTGTTGGGATTTAGATTCTAAAGTGGCAATTCAAATAGCTTATTTTTATTTATACTTTATTATAAAAATAGTTTCAGAGCTATTCTAAAATTCTGACATTCGGTTTTCCACTACACCCTAAAATTTCACTTATTTATGATTTTGCCATTACTTACTTTTTTAGTGTTCCTAAACATTTTCCACCTCTTTATTTTCACCATAATTACACATATAATTACATGATTCTTTACCCCTTAATCAGAATAAAAAATTCATATGTTGATCGGACTGCTATTTTCTCGACAATGTTATTGAAACCGATATTTTCCAGGACATTATCTCATATGCATTTTAACTGTGTTTTAAAAATTATTTCTGGTTATTTCGATGATTCCAAACCAATAATTGATTATATTAACATTCAATTACAGTAGATTTTTCTAGGGTATTACATTAATATGTTATGCTTAATTATTTTTTATTAGTATCTTAACCTATTATTTTATGTTTTAGTTAATCCTAAGTTAATCTTAAGTGAATTAATTAAGATTAAAGTCTTTAGATTGTTTGATTAAGGGTCATTTTGTTTAAGTTACGTTAATACTGAATTAATTAAGAATAATATAATTAATTAATCTAATCTATTGTATATAGGCATCATAACGCTATTAACTATCCATTAAGGATCTGTGCAAAAAAAGTAACTAGATTTTTCTAGTATACTGGTGGTCGATATCGTCAACTTCAATTTAAAGATATAATATATAGACTGCAAGTAGCTGTGAATCAAAATGTGAATATTTAGGTTGCAAAGAACCATCAATTCTAAAAAGGAGCAATCACGCAAATATAGAACAAAATTGTCTATTTATTGAAATGAATGATAAAAATACATAATAATTTTACAAAGTTATTTATAGAGTACTTATAGAGGTATTTTAGTAATTCTAAAAAGAGAGTAAAAAACCCTAATCTATTATGGCAAGATATATAAGAATTGGACTCATTATGTGCATCCAGGCTCATTACTATATTTTTTTGGGTTTATTTACATGGGTTTGCTTCAAATTTAGGTCCAACTGAGATATTGGGCCTAAGAGCCAATGTTTAGGTCAATGTTAATAATGCCTCATGCAACCCTTTTCCTTGAAAAGGTGAAGAGTTACACCTTTTTACATCTACCGTTACTGACAATTAGAGAAATCTTGACTCTTGAATTAAGAAAGTCGAACATTTGTGTCTTTTCATCTTTCCGAGAGCTTATAAATTGGAACTTTCTATATCATTTTCTCTTTTATTCTCGAGTGAAAAATTTCTTGTTCTCTCTAGATTTTCGGCTCACTTTATCTCTCTAAGACCTATTTTTCAAGATCTTCAAGAGTTCTTTAATCGTCAAGTATTCAAATTATTCTTTGAATTATTCAACATTTAATCTAGTCTAAAAATCTTTACTTGGTTCTTATTTGTATGGTTTGGTTAGAATGACAAAATCAAATGGAAAGGAAGTAATCCCCTCAAGCAACCATATAGTGACTTATGATAACTTGGTCGAATCCAATGAGTCGATCTCCCTGGCATCATCCTTGGGCTGATACTAACTATTAGAAAGACCCTATGTAAGCTTTTCCTCTATGATAATAGTTTGGTCTCTAAATTTAGTCATAAGAATTTCCTCCATTCTTGGAACCAAACTAAAGTTCTTCAGCCATGACCAACCATCCTCGATGACTTATTGGCATGGTATGAATGCCTTAAATTGACCTTTACTGAATCATGGAAATTCCCAGAGATTTATGACTTGATAAATTTTACTCTCATAAGGGTTGTACTCTAAAAAATAACTTTTACTTCCTACCCTTCTTTTCTAGTTGCCGATAGCAATGTTTTCAACTTTAGGTTCGTATAATGTCCATCACCCTCTATGACTTAGTTGTTCTTTTCAACATCCCTCTAGTAGGCAAGCCCATAGATGCTTCATTAGAAGTTGAAATAAACAAACTAGACATTATATTTGGTAAGAATGATTGTAGTTACATAAATTATCAACAACAACCGAATCCTAGATCCCAAACCTTCATTTGAGGAGCATGTTTCCTTTCTTTTGTATTGGTTGTGGAAGTTCATATTTTGCATACCTTCGATCAAACTGACCAAAGAACGCTTCAAAATTGCCACAACACTTACTCTAGGCTGACTTTTGGCATTCAACCTCTATATCATTACCCATGTTTATAGAAGTATTCATACCTTCCTTTATGGTGGTGAGTATCTATCTCTTAGGAGCTTGTGTTGTCCATTATAGATGGTACAAATATGGCTCATGGCCTATTTTTCTGAGCTCGTCCATACCACTCAAAAATCATCACTGGATTTATACTGAACTATGGTCAACGGGTTAGGAGTTACTCTTTCCAAAACTTGAGCTTTTGTCTGGTCTTTTTCTTTTTTTTATTCTACCGAACACAAGGATTCAACTTTATTTTGCCATTTCATCCTTTAGAGTTTGACCCTAGATGGACTAGGTCCTAATATGCCACATTCTCAATAATGGAGGATTATGTTCTAAATGAGTGGGTCGAGTCTTGGGCCAGTGTTTTGTTATCTCAAAGACCTTTATATAAGCACCATTTTAGACAACAAATGCGGTGTTGAAGTATATCACCAGAACATATGTGCACACCAATTCGGCCTGACTCAAAGTCTCTCTCTTCCTATTATTTTTTCTTTTAACTATGTAAGAACTTCTCGATTAACCATGTCATTAGACATGATTCATGAAGTAAACTAAATCAATGAGATATAGTTAGTAGAGCTTGAGATGGATGACTTGCTAGTATCTCTTGGCTGTTTCAAACTTTACACGACTTGGTGGTCGGACTTTACCAAAAAAAGGATAGAGGAACTTGCGGTTACAGTTTGGGAGATGCAAGACTTCACCACTCCTTAACTATCTAAAAAAAAAATAAATTAATCTGACATGGGTTCATCTCATATTGTTCAAGGCTTTAGATAGGCTAAGTCCTAAGGTAAGCATATTCAAGAAATTCTTACTTTTGAAAATTTTTATGGTTTAAAGTATAATTAATTTCATTGAAAGAGATATTTTAGCAAATTAAAGAAGATTAAGACAATATACAAACTGGGGCTAATAGAAAGACTTTAATTGTGAGAGAAAAAGTTAGTAAAAAGGAGACAAGAAATTTTAATCCAAGAGAAACAACTCCTTGATAAGTAAGATTCAGCCACAGTGTGTTAAGGGTGGATCTCGATTAGGATCCCTTATTTTAGATGGACGAAAAATCCTAATACACCTTTCATCGTGGCTGATGTTCTTTTAAGCCAAGCCGAGAGAAAGAAGAAAAACAAAGTTACTAGGGCTAGTTCATACTTAGATGACTAGCCAAATGATGTCGAATAAAATTGGCTCGAGCTTATTATGAACACAATCTCGTTCAGCTAGGTATCACTATTCTCCCTTGTGTGATTGTCTTTTGCTAGCTTAGCTAACCATTTATTTTGTTCATTTTTCAAATGAAATTTCGACTAAGATTCTCGAGGCTGTAGCCAAAGTGGTCAAGCTTACTATCACTAAGCCTTCTACAAAGAGGAAAAAACCCAAGGTATAGATTATGCCTGAGCTTACTTGTTTCTCATATTTAGTGAATCTTGTGTAATTGCTTTATTTTAAACACATCCAAAACTAAGCATTGCGAAAATGGACTCAACTTTTCCTAGACTTCTTCAAGAAAAAAAGGTTAAAGATGCTTTCCAAAACTCGATATCTTTCTTCTCCTTGATAGATTTCCTCTAAGTTTTATTTTTGACTAAGGAACCTAGTAAAGAATTCTCCCATCCTTTAGCCACTAAGGATTCCCTTAATGAGGAAGAGGTTGACCAAACTGAGCTATTTTAAGTCGAGCCTACTGAAACAAGGACTGAAGTTGATACTTAAGAGGTAAACTTTTCCTTATGTCCCTTTATCTTTCAATATACTATGAACTCTTTTGATCAGTCTAACCATTAAGAAAATTGAAAGATAATGCTCGACTAGCCAAACTGAACTGATGTTTCTTGAAATAATTCCTTAGGCAAAATCCTTAACTAATCAAGGGTTGTTTCAGGCTGCTTCCTAACACATGTGAAATTGTTTGAAAATATTAACTCTATTAATCTAGTATGAAGATCATAAAATAGTGCATCTACCATATACATTTCTTTCTTAAAAGGATCCATATCAATATGGATGATTTCAATGTATCCTTTCCTAAATAAGATGAGTATTTGGTGCACGGATGAAATGATGCACCCATTAGAATTGATCCAGTCTCGCCCTAATAGGATATTATAGTTACTCCTCATATCTACCATAAACACACCTTCAGGCTAAGTTTCATGACCAACATTCATTTGCACTAAGATGAAGCCTTCTGCCATTATTTTCTCCCTGGTGAAGTCGGTCATTGAAACATTGGCATTTTCAAGATCTTTTTTGCATAAGCCGAGATTCTTCAACATATGTAAAGGTAAAATGTTTACCTTTACTCCATTATTCACCAACAACACCCCGTTAATTTTAGGCTTCATGTATAATGGTCGAATGTGGTTGGTCAAGTAACAATGATTTCTAAATCTCCTCTTCATCTTCATATGTTAGTTCAACTTCTAATACATCCCCATCTAGTATGGATTATTGCCTAAGTTTAGGCAAAAAGTCAATTGGCAATTAGCCTACCACATTAATACTAGTCTTGGTAATTGCCTTCTTGCCTGATTTAGGCAATGTCTCTTGCTGATGCTCCTCCTCGAGTTGAGACTCGGGTTGCTTGGTCTTAGGCACTGATACTTTTCTTTTCCTATTGCTCGACCTAATTTCCTCTACTTTGTATGTTTTGCTTAATGATTAGGTGAATATAACTTGGCTTTCAGTAATAGACCTTTAGCTGCATCCTTTTCTAGCCAAACCATAGCTTCAGCTACCTTTTGTTTGTTCTTGGCTTCAACATGTTTTGCTACCATGGCTACTTGTTCAACTCTTTCTACTTTCCTTTGCTTGTACAAAATCCTTTTCTAAGTCTTTATAAGGGTCCCTCTATTGGATTGCTTTCAATCGAGCCTATCAAAGACATTTTTCCCATGAGGTGTATGACTTTCCTACATCTAGGTATCTTGAGGTTTTAGTTTAATGGTGTTAGGTTCCCTTGACTAAGACTCTATTCATTTTTTTTTTACTTGGCCCAACTGACTGCCCACTACCTTTGGTAGTTGATGGTTTGGACTATGTCATTCCCTACCTCATTTTTTCATATTTGGACTAATCTGGGGTTGCCTTGGTCTCTGAGCCAACACATGTCTCCATTCTCTCTACTGCATTATTCCCTTACTTGAAGCATGAGGTTCAGTATATGGATCTTTGCCTTCTCTGGCTCATTGCACTTCAACACCATTTGAAATTCAGATTTACAAGAACGACAAACTAAACAATGTTAATCCTACCAATCTTTGCTTGAAGACCTCCGACTTTCTAATCTTTATTTGGATAAGCTTTCTTCGATTTAGATTTCTCTACTAGCCTCTTCCCTTCTGCTTTTGTCTGCAAGTCTACCTTTTCCTTAAGCTGAACAATTGGATTTTACTATAGGTTACCTACCTCTAGTATTTTGATGCCAATAATATTGATCTCAGTCATATTAACGGAGGCCTTGTGAATGAATTTGTCTCCACCAGGGGTGTTTTTCCTTTGCTCGGGAATGCAAACCTTCCTTCTTGTATAGCCTTTTAGATAATATTCCTGATGATTATGCTATTGTTAGTGTGATGTTTAAAGGAATTATGCCATTTGCAATAATCCAGCTTTGCCCACTATTCCACAAGAGGAATAATGTGTCCAATTGATAGAGTGATTTGATTATCTTTGTTTAAGTCAAAGTTTGCTCAAGGCCAAACTATGGGGTTTCTGATTTTAGTTCTACTAAGCATACTTCCTCTTTAGAGTCTAAAGCTTCATCCTGATCAATAACCAAATTCTCTAAAAGATCTCGATAATAGTTACCTTTGGATGAAGTTTTCCTCTGGTCTTTCTCTTTGCGTAATCTTTCATAACCATTGACTCGGTCAATAAGGTCATAGAAATCCATGAAGTTGTGGCTTCAAAATTCTCTCCAATAGTGATATTCATGCCACTAAATGCAAGGTTAACAAGCTCAACTTCTGAGATGTTAACATTACAATAGGCCTTGATTTTTTTTGAACCAAACGATAAACTTCTTGGTCACTTCTCTTGATATTTGGGCATTCCTAGCCAAATAAGCTAAAGTAGTTATTGGGGATTTACGTAGAACTCCATATGAATTTACTTTTCCATTTGAGCTTAGGTAGTAGTAAAGTCCAGCTTGAGATTTGTATACTAAATAAAGGCCAATCTAGTCAAGGAATTATTGAATAGTTGAAGCTTAAAAAGGTTTCTAGTCGATCCTTCTTGTTTATTGATTATGAAAATGTGCTGAATAATGTTTAAGTTATCCTCCCCATAAAATAGGATGAACTCAAGGATTTGTAGCCTTTGGAAAATGTATATACTTGGTCAATCTAATTAGAACATGATTTCCTACACACTAGCTGAGTATTATCCCTTAAAGCTCTCATGAGGTCATTATCTATAAATTGAGGGTATCTATAGTAATTTTGGTCTCTTTCTCAACTATCTCTATCATCATATTCATTATTAATTCTTGCTAATATTTATGACCATAATATCTCATCCTATTATCATATCTAGTATCATTTCGATAATCTTTATTATAAGGTGGATGATTATTATTTGAATTGACTTGATCGGTTGGTAGGTAGTACCTCTATAGTTTTAACTCTATCTTGGTCATTTTAACGCCAATAAATTTGCTTCACCATATCTCAGTTTGTTCCTTTGATTATTAGGAATATTTCTTTTAAACTGATCAACAAATTTTCTTTTTCTAATCATATTGTCGTTCCTCCCTTTTATAAACTCGGTAAAATGGGTCTAAGTCATTGTAAATCGATTTAAGGACTGGTAATCATTAAAAATGTATCATTAATGGTATTTATTTTAGTTTATTAATAAATATGAATCTATTTGAGAGTGATATTGATATTCAAATATCATTGATTATTATCTTTACAATAATTGAAATGTATATCATATTATCATTTATAAAAGGCTTAATTAATTATAAAAAAATTATTATAAGTTTTATTAATTTTTGTGCGCGCGTCATTGAATTTTTTACAAATCGAATTTGGAATAATTGTGTAGTATGGTTATAATCTAATAAAATCAATAACCAAAGTACTATTAAACTAAAACAATAGTATTATTAAATTAAAACAATCATGTATTTTCTTTAAAAAAGGGTGATTAATATCGCTTTCAATTACATAACGAATAGTAAAATTTATATATGTAAAAGCTACATACAAGATTAATGTTCATTTAATTATATTTTGGTTAGTGAATGTGTTATTGTTTAAGTGTTAAAACTGATATAATCTTAAAAATTCATAAGAATAATTAATAAAAATAAAAATTACACATTGAAATTTAGAAAAATACAAAAACTTTTGAATTTATTTTGATAGCTAACCCCTTTTAATTTGATCAATTTATTGAATTCTCTTTTTATGAAATCATTTTTTTTTTATATCATATATACAAAATTATCAAGTCTTATTTTAATAAAAATTGAACATTAACAGTATATCCGAAACCACATTTTGTTGGACTCTAATATGAAAACTCTAATGAATTAGATAGAAAACAATTTTTTTTTATATAGTTCTTAGAAACAATATTTAAAAGATCTTTTTCTTTTATAATTTTTTAATATTAATATAGAGATTTAAATATAAATTTATTATTAAATTATATCTTATGCCATCAATTTTCTTTATAAAAACATAAAAAGTAAAATATTCTAATATATAATTAAAAAAAATAAAAACTAATGCATAAAATATTATTATAAGGCGTTTTGTTTAATTATTTATAATCGTAGTGAAAGAGAGAATTTAAGGGGGGTGGTGGGCGTGTCAAAGTTTGAAGCACTTATGACCCGGCTAGCCCTCTTCTCCTCCTTTATATCACATATTTATTTATCATACCAATCCTTTTTATGAGGCCCCCTGCCTTCTTTCTATTGCAACGCGTGGCATCTTGGTGGGTCCTCCTCCTTTTCTTTTCCCCTCTATTTAAACCCTCTCCTTCTCTTCTCCCTTTACACAGATCATTCACTCTCACAGAGCCTCTCTTCTTCAGTCCCAAAACAAAAAGAAAAACATTTTTATATAACTTGAAAAGAATTCAATTTATAAGCTTAAAATTAGTGAACTATCCATTCAAAAAAAAAAAAAAAAAAGAAAAGAAAAAAGAAATAGTGAACTATGGCTTCACCAGCATCTGCAAATGTAACCATGGGCTCTTCTTCTCTATCTATTGATAGGCCTAGTAGAAAGCCCAACATTACTTGCTCTCTCCACACTCCTATTCTTCATTTCCCTAAACTATCCACCACTACTACTACTACTTACCCACCATCTCCTGCTATTTCCACTCCCATCAAATTGAAACGCTCTTCTTCTATTGATAAATCATTGCAACCACAATGGAACCTTTTACAGAAAGCTGCTTCCATGTTGTTAGATACAGTTGAAACTGCTTTGGTTTCACATGAACGTCAACACCCTCTTCCTAAAACTGCGGACCCAGGTGTCCAAATCTCCGGTAATTTTGCTCCTGTGTCGGAACAACCCGTTGTACATAATTTACCCTTCACCGGAAAAGTCCCAGATAGCATTCGAGGTGTTTATCTTCGTAACGGCGCAAACCCACTTCACGAACCGGTGGCTGGTCACCACTTTTTTGATGGTGATGGGATGGTCCATGCTGTCCGATTTGAGAACGGGTCGGTCAGCTATGCTTGCCGGTTCACGGAGACAAACCGGTTGGTTCAAGAGCGAAAAGTGGGACGTCCAGTTTTTCCAAAGGCTATCGGTGAGCTCCATGGCCACTCTGGGATTGCTAGGCTTTTGCTTTTTTATGCTCGTGGGGTTTTTGGTATTGTTGATCCGAGCCATGGGACTGGTGTTGCCAACGCTGGTTTGGTTTATTTTGATGGTCGTCTTCTAGCTATGTCTGAAGATGATTTGCCTTACCATGTGCGTGTTCTTCCTTCTGGAGACCTTAAAACTGTTGGCCGTTACGATTTCAATGGCCAACTAAAGACTACAATGATTGCCCATCCAAAAGTTGACCCTTTTTCTGGTGAATTATTTGCTCTTAGCTATGATGTTGTTCAAAAACCATATCTGAAATATTTCAGATTTTCCCCAGATGGTAAAAAATCACCTGATGTTGAAATCTCACTTGATCAGCCAACAATGATGCATGATTTTGCTATTACAGAGAGATTTGTTGTTATTCCTGATCAACAAGTTGTTTTCAAATTGACTGAAATGATTCGTGGTGGCTCTCCAGTTATCTATGACAAGAACAAGATGTCAAGATTTGGTATACTTGACAAGAAAGCCAATGACGCTTCAAAGATTAGGTGGATTGAAGCACCTGATTGCTTTTGTTTCCATCTCTGGAATGCATGGGAAGAGCCAGAAAGTGATGAGGTTGTGGTGATTGGATCTTCTATGACTCCACCAGATTCCATTTTTAATGAATGTGATGAAAGTTTGAAGAGTACTTTATCAGAAATAAGGCTAAATTTGAAGACTGGCAAGTCCACTCGCAGACCTATAATTTCTGATAATGAACAAGTAAACTTAGAAGCAGGAATGGTGAACCGGAATCTGCTCGGAAGAAAGACCAAATTCGCTTATTTGGCTCTTGCAGAGCCATGGCCTAAAGTGTCTGGGTTCGCCAAAGTAGACCTCTCAACTGGAGAGGTACACAAATATATCTATGGAGACAATAAGTACGGTGGTGAGCCTATGTTTCTTCCCAGTTCCAATTCAGGGAAAGAAGATGATGGGTATATTTTATGTTTTGTGCATGATGAAAAGCAATGGAAATCAGAGCTACAAATTGTAAATGCCATGAATTTGAAGCTAGAAGCTACAGTTAAACTTCCTTCTCGAGTTCCTTATGGTTTTCATGGCACTTTTATTAGTGCAAAGGATTTGGAGAAGCAAGCCTAATTATTCAGTGGAGATGGCTGTGTGTATGTACAGTTTTGTTGGCAAATTTAGAGAGGGGATTTACCAGAGGGATTGCTTGCAGATGTGTCCCCGGGTCTCCTCCTCTGTTGCAGTGTCTGTGGTTTCCGGTGTTTTTTTTTTTTAATTTATTTATTTGTGTTTAAAGTAAGAGGTTTTGAGAGACCCGCTTGTAGTTTTTGGGTATAGCTTAGATTGAAGCTCAGCTGGTTTTTTGCTTATTCTTTCACTATTTATGTGCATGAAAAAAAAAAAGTATAGAATTACAACAGTATATGTAATGTGTATCCTCTGTTTTTTCCCTGTAATTTTCTTTGTACCTTTCTGTTCTGACTTGTAAATATCATAATTTATCCCAAATATATACCTGTTTTGTTTTCAATATATATACAATCTTGGTTCTGTTATTACTAATTGCAAAGTTTTTAATATATTTTTCTTTAATTAAAATTGTTCAAGTGTCACTATCATCTCCATTTCCAAATATCCTTGCACTTTTTTTTTACTGTTTTTTTAACCAAAAAAAAAAAAAAAAAAAAAAGAGCAGGGGATAATCTGTCGGCATATCAAATATCACAATATCTAATAAATGCAAATTATAGAGTGGAGACCGGCTCTAGCCAAACTTGAAGAAGGAAGAAAGTACTCCTTTTCTGTTCTTTTTTTTTTTTTTAAATTAATTTAGTTCTAAATAGGGTTGGAATTCACCGCTCACAATCCTGAACACGATTTCAATACTAATAAATCCTGCTAAATGATGTATTTAGTCAAATATTTGACAGTTGGTCTATTCTAAAGAACTTGGGAAATAGAAGATTGGAGATGCGTTTCCTCTAATTTCAATTCTATTACCAATGGGAATATAGAGAGTGGCGCACAACTTTTGATTGGGGACTTAAAGATTGTTAGGTTCATATAACCGACCAATAAAAAGAAGCAACATCATTGTACTAGTGAATGGGGAACATGACAAAATCATACACTTTTCTCGCTGCATGAATCAACCGAGTGAGATATTTAATTTATGTTGGGTTGCAAATATTGATATGACTCGAAAACAATCTCATTATCATCTCGACTTGTAGAGGATAATTTTTGGAAGTCAACTTTAATACAAATGGAGTTCCCTTTTGTGCAAATTGGTATATGAGGCACTGTATAAGAAATAGTTATATGACCAATCAACTTTTTGATTTAGTAATAATGTAGACGTTTTCAGAACTGCAAGGTCTAGAATTTGACCTCCAAGTTTGAACCGAATTTACCAAGGAAATAATGGTTTTATGCTGCAAAATGTAATATGTCAATTGCTGACGGCTAATGTTTTTGGAGACACAAATCATAGTTTGCTTATATAAAGTCTTAGGTCGAATGATTCTTAATATGGTATTAGCCATTACGTTATTTTGATAAAATGTGATAGAGGTTGAAGTGCAAACTAATGTGGTTTATGAGTTAAAGGTTTGAGTTATTCATGACATAAGATAAGCTAAATTGGATGAGATTTCAGGGCAAGAGATTAAAAGTTTAATTAATTGTTGAGAATGTGAAAAAATAGGGTTATAAATGCAATGAGTGTGCTGGGATCGCTGAATGTGGGTTGCCCATGAAGGTCAATTATTGAGGAAATTGTATCCCACGTGGAAGTGCTTGATGTGATGGGTTTGAGGGTCCAACAGTTATAACTATGAGTGCAGAAACAAGTTCTGATAATGTGTTATATGGATACTAGAAAGCCAAAGAAGGTGTGTGCTGTGTGCACATTCAAGGATGGGCTTCTATGCTTATCAATCGGCATGTAGGGTAAGTGTCTTTTCTACTGTGTTCAATGCGCTTTGCAACTTCAGGTTTTGGACTTTGCCATTCTGTCACTTTCTGCTACTTGCATAGTCCTGTCTCTGTGTCTCTGTTATTGGTGTTCTATAAGCAATTTGAATAGACGGAGATAAAGAAATGATAGTGGTATAGTCATAGAGGTAAAATGAATTAGCTTCATTAATGTAAGAGTTGACAATTTTGAGAATTAATGTTACAAGATTAAAGCAGCAAAGAAAAAAAAAAAAGTTGCTAAATTAGAAATCTACCGGTCTACTTTTTAACTCTAAATTTGTTTTTAAGTAAAAAATTCAAATTATATCATGAAATTTTATTGATAAAAATCAGATGTCTATTAATATATATATATATATATATATATAAACTATTAATTTCATAAAAAATGTTAAATATGAGTATTTAATTAAAAAATGAATGAACAAAATAATTGTCTAGTATCAAAATTGAAGGAATTTTTTTTTATAGTACAATATTAACAATAATAAAAACATTAAAGAGTTAATTATAAAATATCCCCTATAAAATAGTTAAATGCACTAACTTTCTCCTGACATTTCAAAAATAGATAGAAAACCCGACGAATTACATATTGTATCACTAAACCCTTTCATTGCAAATTTTGTCCATAAACCGTGAGTTAACGCTTTTTTAGTCAATCATTGTGTCAATATTTTTATTAATGACAATTTTAACCCTTCTTTTTTCTATAAAGAACTCGATCTCCTCCTCTTCTTCTTCTTCCCTTCTTCTTCTTCTTCTTCTTCTTCTTCTTGTTTTCTCTTTTCTTCTTCCCTTCCTCTTCTTTTTTTTTTTTTTTTTCTCTTCTTCCCTTCTTCTTATTCTTCTTCTTCTTCTTGTTTTTGTTGTTTATTAGCTATTAACCAGAATTGAAAACACAGAGTAAGAACAATCGCCAATTTATTAAGAACCAAGTAAAATAGAAATAATATCGAAACAACTTATCTGATTAGTTGAGGCGTGATATATCACTGTCTTTAAGAAATATTTCGGCCGCTCAGTAGATTATTGATGCTCACATGTCCCAACCGAAATCACCTCTAGGATTCAACAGCTATAGCTTTCTTAATTCAAGCACAAAAATAAAGAAGCTACAGGAATAACTATAATACTATTTTGATCAGATTGAAAGACTTGGAAATACTCTGTGGGTTTTCTGTATATTTTGAAGACTTCTCCTTACTGCTCTTATATAGGAGAAAGGAATCAACTTTCACAGATAAAAAATTAATGCCTTAATTGGGTGAATTAAAGAAAGAATGGTCATAACCATTAGTGAGAAGATTTTTCAGTTTAGGAAAAATAAATGGGTTTTGAGTCTGTTATAGTTGGATGAATTTAAAAGAAATAAAAAAAAAAGTGTTTCAATTTTACCCGTGAGCACTACACTAAGCCAAGCTGAGCCGAGCCGAGCTGCGTGCGTGTGTGTGATATAAGATGTGCATCCACTTATGCCACATGCATAGTGTGGTCTACTCAGTAGTCCTTATTTGACTATGAAGTGTAATAATTGATATATACTCTTATAAGAGTTTGTAATATTTCAATGTGGGATAGATTGTCTTTTGATATACCCACTTATATATTATATATACAACAATCCCCCGCATATATCAAAGGACAGATTAAAAGTAATGAGTGTTCAAAAGGAAATGAAAGTGTTTGATCAAAATCAAAGAAACTCTGATGCATAAGCACTGGTGTCTTTTGGACTATGAACCAATACATAGAGTAGATATGACTTGAGTCACGAGTCTTTGGTGAAACATAAAGTCTCTATGAACCCCCACCCTTGAATGTGAAACAGAAGTACATATCGCTCACATCGTAGTCTCACGTATAAGCTGTTCAACACGATTTGGCACATTTTGGCCATATGCAGATACCTAGAACTCATGAGTGCTTTAGAGATACATGCCTAGTTCTCATAGGGGTGGCCCCACCCCACAGTCACTTAGGTGCCTCCATTAAGTGTACTCTATAGTCATGTACACCACCTATTATGGATTATGGATAAGCATTAAGAGTCACATATAAACTCAACCTCATCGTAGTAAAACTACTCAACCTCATCGTTGTAGCAGTACACTGCCCTACACCATAGGGATGGACTCAAATATATAAAATGGGTAATGTCTCTAGACCATCCAGTGACTTGTTATTACCCATATAAACGTACTTCATGGGATCACCAATCACATAGGTTGGGTTTCCATCACTTCAATCTATGTCATAGGCAGAAGTCCTATCCCCCTCAATGTACTTTCCATTAGCACTCTGCTAAGTGGTTTGGTCATTGGATCCACAAGATTAAGCTCTGACCTCATAAAATCAAGGGATATAACCCCATTAGATAACAACTGTCTTATAATATTATGTCTTAGATGTATATGTCTACTTTTGCCATTATAAATCTGGTTCTTGGCTCTCCCAATGGCAGCCTGGCAATCACAATGTATAGACACAGATGTAACTGGTCTTGCCCATAAAGGAATATCTTCCAAAAAATTTTTGAGCCACCCTGCTTCAGAACCTGCCTTCTCTAAGGCAATAAATTCAAACTCCATAGTAAAGCGTGATGCATAAGTTTGTTTTGAGGATTTCCATGAAATCGCTCCTCCTTCTAAAGTAAACACATATCCACTGGTAGATTTGGTCTCATCAGAATTTGAGATCTAATTTGCATCTGTATACCCTTCTAAGACTATAGGTATGCTTGAATAATGTAATCCTAAGTTCATAGTACCTCTCAGATATCTAAGAACTCTAGTTAATGCAGTCCAATGATCTCTATTAAGATTTTGGGTATACCTACTAAGTCTGTTTACAGCATAAGCAATATCAGGTCTACTACAATTCATCAAATACATTAAACTCTTAATAATTTATGCATACTCAGTTTGTCCTATACTAGGACCATTATTTTTTGCAAGATGTAAAGAGGAGTCATAAGGTGTATTCAAAGGGCTAGTCTCAAAATGTCCAAACTTGTAACACCTTAGTCAAAACCTAAAACCTGAACCACAAAGGGTTACCTTGGGAATTTTGACTTGACTTGATTGTTGTGATTTGCTATATGTTTATGCTTGAATTTGACAAGTATGCATGTTTTATGATGTGTTTGTACAAGTAGAGGAGGTTTAAAGACTGTTAGGAAGCAATTGGGTAAAATTAGATTTTTGGTGAACTAGGGGCAAAATGGTCATTTCACACCCTTTGAGTTTTTAGTGAAAACTAAAATTATATTTGATGGTAAAAGAAAATATTAGGACATGAAAATAGAGGTATAATAGTCATATGAATTATTGTTGGAAGATTAAAGCCGGTAGAAAATAATTCTGGGAAAAGTTAATCGGAAAGGGATCCAATTCGAACTAGGG
>CANXYC010726328.1:0-10764 GCA_948193065.1 Aleurites moluccanus
CTAATAATAAATTATCTTAGAATCTCTATTCTTAATTCCCAACAATATCCCATTAATTCTCTTAAAGAAAAACTGCATTAAATTCTACATTAATTTCGGAGTTACTGTTCACAGCAGTTTAAACCTCAAAAATTCTCCCACCTTAACTATCATTAATTGCTGTAAACCACTAACAATAAATTCTCTATACCCAGAATTAATTATCCTAACCCATTGACTTAATTAAATCCAAAGGAAATGATTTAGGAAGAAAATTTACCTTATTTCCTTCAAACTAAGGTTTCTACAAAACTCTGCCCAAACTGATGATTCTGCCTTAATAATAGACTAATCTAGAAGTCTATTGTATAGATCTAAGCCTTAATGCCTTAGAACAAAATATGGAACAAATTGGAGAAAAGACTGAAATTTGCTAAAGAAAGAAGGAAGAAAAATCGTGAAAATCGCTGGCTGGTCACTGGGGTAAAATAGACCTCTGCCCAGAAACACGCTGCCCAGCTCGCCATACTGCCTCGGCAAAGCTCCCTCGCCTGACTGCTTTGGCAAAGCTCCTTCGCCTGACTACTTCGGCAAAGCTCCTTCGCCTAGCCAGCTCGCCAACCACTTCGCATTCTCAGCTCGCACTTGCTAGCTCGCCAATCTTAATCCGGCATCGCTGCTTCGCACATCTAGCTCACATATGCTACCTCGCGTATGCTGCCTCGCCAGACTCTCCTCGCGACTCATCCTCGCATAAGCCACCTTGCATATCTCTCTTCGCACAATGCTTCCTCACTGACTTCTCTTCGCCAAAAGCTTCTTGCCAAAGCTCTTCGCCAAAAGCTTCTCGCCAAAGCTCTTCGCCAAATGCCGCCTTGCATTGCCAGTCCGCGAATATGCCTTCCCGCATAATGTTGGCTCTCCATCACCAAATACTTTTAAGTTAAACTCTTGTCCGAAGATCCCACCTGAAGCCAGCTCGCAAATGAGCTACACTAATCCAAACTCACCAATTCTTCTTGTCACTTAAACTCAACAGATAGAAGCACAACATATCCAAATTCCATATCAAACTGATCAACATACAGACAGTGGTGGCTTTCCCAAAAGTCACCCAGACTCCTGCATCAAACCCAACCGAACAGCCCTGATACAAAACACTTTCCACTAAGATATACCTATCCAACAATTCTGAAATTTTACAAACATCATCTCAACATACACAGAAACATATTTCATGTTTACAACTTTAACAAATTCTGCCTCAGTCATTCCCAAAAATTCCAAACATATACTGCATCCCTATAGAAATTCTCATCCAGACCAGCCTTACTCAAATAGACACAACTTATCACATACTCAGAATCTTATCAAACCATTTTACAAAATTATAGCTAAAACATAAATTAGCAACTTTCATATTTTACACTTTACCCAATTATGTCTTTAAGAGCAAGTAATGGCCAACACTGAATTCTGCTGCAGCTCAAAATAAAGTTTCTGAAATTTTCAAACTTCTCATTTAAAATTTAAAATTCTCCAAACAAATAAAATTAACAACTTACACTTCAAAATAGCGGATATTACAGAGGCACATAAAGCTGATAATGCAGTTATAGGTATGATCCTTATTCAGAATGAATTGGCACAAGCATTATTTGATTCGGGTGCTACACATTCCTTTGTTTCACCACTGTTTGCACATAAGTTGAATAAGGAGAGACAGTTATTGAGTATACCATTAGAGATAACCACACCAATGGAAGAGAGTATAGAAGTGAAATATTTTTTTATCCAGTCTGTGTGGTAGAGATTGATGATAATATTCTGCGTGCTGATTTGATAGAACTACCTGTGTTAGAGCTTAATGTGATACTTGGTATGGATTGGCTAACGACACATCTTGCAATTATTGATTGCTATGAGAAGAAGATTAGATTTCAGCCTGAAGGGCAACTTGGGACCCATCCTTTCTAGGAAAGGGAGCTAGGTGGCCGACCATGGTGGTGAGGAGATGATTTTTTTTTATATAGAAAATAATTAATTGATTTATCAATTAATTGAAAAGGTAACAAATAGACAAAATTCTAAAGAATTCTTTTTTTTGTCTTCATTTCTTTTTGAGTTGGCTTTTGGTGTATATAAAAAGAGGATGGAAATAGCTATTATGAGAGGTTGGCTGAACCACTAATGGAGAATTACCAAAGAAATAAGTCTTCTAACCTTTTCAAAGAAATCAACCAAAAATAGATAGAAAATTGAAGAAGGAAGAAGCTTTATGAAGAAAATAAATAGAATTTGGTGTTTAATCATTTGCAGGAGCAAAAGAAGAGGGTAATTCAAGTATTTTAAATCAATATAATAATTCTAAACTTATCATTTTTAATTGTATTTAAGATTTCTATGGTTTGATTTGGCAAATAATTGAGGTAATTAAGTTAAAAATATAAAGAATGAGCTAGGGTTTATATAGTTTCTGAAATCTGATTTGAGGCAGTAATTTGTGGTTAATATTTCAAAATTTTAATGACTAAATTTGAGGACAGATAAAACATGAAAATTATAGATAAATATATTAATTAGACTTTTTTAAAAGAAATTTGAAAAATTCAAAGTGAGAAAAGAGTTATTGAGTAAAAACTATGACTGATCTGGAATTAGAGTTATGAAAAAGTGTTACTGTGTTTTTATTGTACATAATGATAGAGACAAAATTAGAAGAAGTATTCAACATAAAAAGTGTTCATTTATATTTTATCTATAATCTTGTAAAAGGGCTTTTCAATTGGATTTCTGGTATATGAGATATTAGGTTATGCATATAATCTATCTGAATTGACTGATAAACATAACATAGGCTACTGAGTTCTATGGATGTGAGGACCTTAAAGTCTTAATTAGAGAAAGTATTAAACATGAAAAATAATTTTGTAATTGGATGAGTACAAAATTAATTATAGGCATGGAAAGAGGGTCTGTTCGGACAAGGATTTCAGGGTTATTGTTAGACTTTGGAAATTCACTAATGATTGTATAGTAATCCAAATATTCTGAAATTTTGATATGTTATAATATTATATGTCTATTTTCAATAAGAAAAAGAATTACAATAATTGGTTAAGTATATATTGAGTTATTATCAAAAGAACAGAATCTGCCAAGTCAAAGTTACAGGGCATAATGAAAGGCAGTGGGGCTGGTTTTAAACCTAAGTTTAAATTAACACCATAAATTGTGTAGTAATGAGTTTAATGTGAAATTTGGATATGTTATAACCTTATATGTTAAGTTTAAGTAAGAACAAGAATTGAAGCTATTGGATAAGGTAGAGAGAGATATGAGTAATAGAGCACAGGTTGCCAATAAAAAATTTTGCACAGAAAAACCTTAGTAATTTGGAAATTATTGAGAATTTCTTTAATATAAGTATAAGTAATGTAATTTTGTATTAAATAGTATCTAAATGGAAATTAATTGGATATGTAGAGTTGAGAATGAATAAGATACGTGATGGGTACTATAATATCCCAGGAAACAGAATGGAAGATAGTGAGATAGAATAGTAGATAATACATGGATATAGTGAATTACAGTGATTGATAAAGCATTAATTGAAGTATAAATAGGCTCAATCGGTTATTGAAATATACAGAGAATGATAGAGAGTAATATTTAAAAAATTTTAAGCCTCAATCGGGCCACTTTTGAGACACTGTCCAGGATAATACTGGTGTTAATTACACTGCCGGGAAAATAGCAGTCCGACTAATTTAAGAATTTCTGACCCAAACCTGGGAGGATTAAATAAGTTAATTTTATGTAAAATTATGGTGAAAATAAAGAGTTGAAAAATATTTTGGACTACTGAAAATAAGAGTAATTGCAAAATTATAATTTATGGCAACTTTGGGAGTAATTTTAGAAATCCACTGTCTATGATCCATAAATGACTCAAAAATATTTTTAAATGATAGAATAATTTAAAATAAGATATTTCACTCCCCACACTTGAGGTTGAATCTAAACATAATAGACAAAATATATTACAGAAAGTTTTGGAATCAAAAATATAAATAAGGAAAATTTTGGGCCAAAGTACAATTAAACAAAGTTGTGGGACCCACCCATTCTAGAAAGTGAGCTAGGTGGCCGGCCATGGGTGATGGAAATGAATTATTGATAGGAAATAATTATTTAATTTATCAAATTATATGAAAATGTGACAAATAAGCCAAAATCTAGAATTTTCTATTCTTGTTTTATCAAATGTTTCATAAGGATTTTAGAGTATATATAAAGAGAGGAATGGATGGCCATTTGAAAGCCTTTAGACTGAACCGTAAAGAAGGAAAACAACTAAAAATATTATCCTAACCCTTTCCAAAGAAAACCAACCAAAAATAGATAGGAAATTAAAGAAGAAAGAAGCTTTATGAAGAAAATAGATAGAATTTGGTGTTCAATCATTTGGAGGAGCAAAAAAAGAGGGCAATTCAAGTGTTTTAAATCAAAGTAATGATTCTAAACTTACCATTTTTAATTGTATTTAATAATTCTAAGGTTTGATTTGGTAAATAATTGAGGTAAATAAGTTAAAAATATAAAGAATGAGTTAGGGTTTATATAGTTTCTGAAACCTGTTTTAAGGCAGTAATTTGTGGCTAATATTCCAAAATTTTAATAACTGAATTTAAGGATAGTTAAAAAATAAAACTTGTAGATAAATATGTTAATTAGATTTTTGTAAAAGAAATTTGAAAAATTCTAAGTTAGGGAAGAGTTATTGAGTAAAAACTGTGACTGACATGGAATTAGGTTTTCTAGAAAATGCTACAATGTTTTTATTGTACAGACTGTTAGAGATAGAATTAGAAAATGGGTTCAACATGAAAAGTGTTCATATTGTCTTATCTATAACCCTATAAAAAGGTTTTTCAATTATATTTGTGGTTTATGAGATATTAGGTCATGAGTGTAATCTGCCCGTATTGACTGATAAACAGAACATAGGCTATTGTTTTCTATAGATTTGAGAACCTTAAATTCTTAATTAGAGAAAGTGTCAAATGTAAAAGATGTTCATTTATATATTATAAATTATTGTAAAATGGTTTTATAATTGGATGAGTATGAAATTAATTATAGGCCTAGAAACAGGGTCTGTTTGAACAAGGATTTTAGGGTCATAGTTTGACTTTGGAAATTCACTAATAATTTTTCAGTGATCCAAAAATTTTGAAATTTGGATATGTTATAATGTTCTTTGTCTATTTATAATAGGAAAAAGAATTGAAGTAATTGGATAAGTATAGATTGAGTTATAAGATAAAACAATATAGACTGCTAAAATAGTATTGAAAGCAGAATGCAGGGTAGCAAGGCTAGTTATAAGTCTAAGTTTAAATTAACACCATAGATTGTGTAGTAATGAGTTTAATGTGAAATTTGGATATATTATAACCTTATATATTAAGTTTAATTAGAAATAATAATTGAAGCAATTGGATAAGTGTAGACAGAGATATGAGTAATAAAACATAGGCTACTAGTAAAGGTTCTTCAGAGGCAAAACCTAAAACTTGGAAATTTGAGTAATTTTCTTTAATATAAGTATAAGTAATATAATTCTATGTTAAATAGTATCTAAATAGAAATTAATTGAATATGTAGAGTCAAGAATGAATGAAAGACAGTGATGAGTACCATGAGCAATGAACCAAGGAAATGGAAATGAAAACGAAAGGAATAAGTAAAGTACAATAAAAAGTGCTCTATGAGGTGAATAATGTATACATCATATTCATGTCTTGATATGTTGACCCAATGAACATGTTTCCTTCTTGATTAAAATGTCACTTTGTTACTGTTAATCATTCTCAAAGATTGAAATCATCTATATTCATTAATTGTTATTGAAATGCCTATTGTTCTTGATTGATCATGTACCCAAATATTTTCAAAAGTATGTACACCAAATGTTTAAGCACATTCCATGATATTTATTGTTAATTGCTACCCTTATATCAAGAAAAGAAACCGTTATATGATTAATGAAATGTATTGACAAGTAAATCCATGTGTATCAATCGAAAGCCATTGTATTGTAATGTTCCTAATGAATACTTGATATTGTTATTGATTTCCATCGGCTTATTGACATGTGGATTTGACAGAGTTGTCTCTCCGATGGGGTAGTGAGTATATACCGTCAGCAATGTGCACATTAATTTTACATGATACCCTAGCTGGGAAGGGTTAACTGTCCTAGCCATAGGGTCTGATCAGCCTTATGTACATGATATGAGATTGATATTAGATTATACGTATTTATGGCTCTTTATCTGTCTTATCTACATGATACGAGTATTGTTTACTTGTCCATTGGTTCCAAACTATATCTTATTGCTTATCATTGATGGTCATTCTATCATCAATTTGATTGTTACCTGTTCCAAACTTCCAAAGACATTTGGTGTGAAAATTAATTAACATTGTCATGTAAATTGAATACACTGATATTTTTCATCGTATTTATTGACACTTGACTATCATTGACAACTTTTGTTATCATATGTTTATATTGCCTGTTTAATGATGTATACATGCTCACTGAGTATTTTATACTCACCAAATAGTGGTTTATAATTTTTACAGGAAAGAGATAGAGGAAGTTGATTCCAAGTCAACTTCTTTTCCGACTTAGAATGTTAAGAACATCAAGGTAGAATTTTATTCTCTAAACGTCGTGAGTGTCAACTCTTAGAACTCCATGGTACTGTGTGTAATTAGGTGATTAAGTACTATAATGATGTATGAACATTGAAATAATTGACAATTAAGTGGCATTCAAAATGTAATGTGTAATGCTTAATGATTGATAATGATAATGATAGTGAAGTGATAAAGATAGTGATACTGAAAATGCTAAAATGAAATTTACATGTTTTGAAAGAGATTTAGAAGAGTTATATATGTTTGTGAAATTGTGAAGTTGAGGGTATAAAGATGACAAATTATTGAGAGTTTAAAAATAATTTTTATGCAGGCTGTGTAAATTTTGAAAGACCCGGTTTTGGATCGACAATAAGGTTAAAATTATAAAGGAAACTCTGGCAAAATTTCTGTAAAATTTAGAGGTAATAAATGGAATTTAAGCATTAATAAATGAGTTAAGATTGATAGAATGATTGATAACTGTATTGTTCATGAGTTCTATGGATTTTCGGTGACCTTAGGTCTACCCGTGCCCTAGGACAGTCATGGCCCAAAAGCAGGTCATGACAGGTACCATAAGAGATAAGGCAAAAAATCAAAGATAAAGAAAAAGGAAAATGTACAAGTCATAAGTTAAGGTGAGTAATATATACATCATATTCATGCCTTAATTTTGTTGAGCTGAAGAACATGTTTCCTTCTTGATTAAAATGTCACTTTGTTATTGTTGATCATTCTTTGATCATTCTCAAAGATTGAAGTATTCATTGATTGTTATTGAAATGCCTATTATTCTTGATTGATCATGTACCTAAATGTTTCCAAAAGTATGCACAACAAACATTTAGCCATATTCCATGATGTTTATTGTTAATTGCTACTTTTGAAGAAAAGAAACCAATACATGATTAGTAAAATGTATTGATACTGATTGACAAGTAAACCCATATGTATTGTTCTAAAGCCATGGTACCATAATGTTCCTAATGAATACCTGATATTATTATTAATTTTCATTGGCCTATTTTACATGTGGATTTGACAGAGCTACCTCTCCGACAGGGTAGTGGGTACATACCATCGGCAATGTGCACATTGTATAATGATACCCTAGCTGGGAAGGGTTAATTGTCCAAGCCACAGGGCCTGATTAGCCTTATGTACATGATATGAGATTGATATGAGATTATACTTGTTCATGGCCCTTTATCTGTCTTATCTACATGATACGAGTATTGTTTATCTGTTCAATGATTCCAAACTTATATCTTATTGCTTACCATTAATGGCCATCCTTTCATCGATTATTGTTGATCATCGTTTTGATTGTTACCTATTCCAAACTTTCAAAGATATTTGGCGTGTAAATTAATTAACCTTGACATGTAAAAATGGATATATTGATATCCATTCACTGTAATTATTGATACTTGACTTCTATTGATAACTTTTATTATCATATGCTTATATCTCATATTTAATGATGTATACATGCTCACTGAGTATTTTATACTCATCAAATAGTGGTTTATAATTTTTACAGGGATGAGATAGAGGAAGCTGATTCCACGTAAATTTCTTTCCCGACTTGGGATATCAAGTACATCAAGATAGAATTTTATTCTCTAAAGGTCATAAGTGTCAATTCTTAGAGCTCCATGGTACTGTGTATAATTAGATGATTGAGTACTATAGTGATGTATAAATAGTGAAGTAATTGACATTTAAGTGATGTTAAAATGTAATGTGATTTGCTATTAAAGTTTAGTAATGAATGACTATAATGTGCAATGCTTAATGACAATGATAGTAAAGTGATAATGACAGTGATATGGAAAAAGCTAAAATAAAATTCACATATTTTAAAAGAGATTTAGAAATGTTATGTATGTCTATTAAACTGTGAAGTTGAAGATATAAGGATGGCAAATTATTGGGAGTGTAAACGTGTAATTTTTGAAGGACTCAATTTTGGGTCGGGAATAAGGTTAAAATTACAAAGGAAACTCTGGCAAAAATTTTGTAAAATTTATAAGCAATAAATAGAATTTAAGCATTGATGAATGAGTTAAAATTGATTGAATGATTGATAACTGGATTGTTCATAGGTTCTACGGATTTTCGGTGACCTTAGGTCTACCCGTACCCTAAGATCGTCGCGGCCCAAAAGTGGATTATGACATTGAAGAAGATTGTTTATCGTCAAGTTTTTACTTTGAATCAAGCTTTGATTCGGTTGGATATACTCCTTTTTATCAAGAACATTCTTGATATGTTTTTTTAGAATAGTTTAAAAGAAGAAGAAATAAAACTTGAATTTGTTCCTTTGATTCTTGAAAGAAAGATTAAGTTGAACCTTTGAGATGAACTTGATTAATTTACTTAAATAAAATCCTTAGTTTTTTCTAGTAAGATTAATTAAAAATTCAGTTTAATATTTGATTTAAAGAGAGCCATTTTGTCAAGAATTTGGTCGTCAAAATTCAAATCTTCAAACTAGTGAGGGTGGAGGCTTATTTATAGGCTTCTACCGCCACTTGAATAGGAAGAAATAAGAATAAAAGACTCCTATTTAGTTTTATTTAGATTTTCTAAGTAATAAAATATCCTAACTAGTTAAAACATAGCTTATAAAATAGCTTTAGGGTTATTTGCCAACCAATAACCCCTAAAGCTTCCTTTTTAGTTTTTAACCCAAAACTTCCACTTTGACTAAAATACCAAATAGGAATCTTTTTAAAAGATAAATTGGCACAAAAACATACCTGTAATCTCCAAAATTAGAAGAAAAATTGGACAAAGAATGGCGGAGGTGAGCTGCTACGCGGGCCCACCGCTCGCCGGCCCTTCCTTGGGCCATGCTTCCCTTCCTTAGGTCGTGCAGTCCTACAAGTAGCTATATTGTTGTGGCTAAAAGCCACAAGCCAATAATTATCGCACGGGCCCTATAATTTGCCGCAAATGGGCCTGTCAACCCCGCGCGTTCATTTTTGCGTCCGATCCATTTGAAATGACCTGAAACTTTTCAAAAACCTTTAAAACTATTTCTAAACTCCTTTTAATTGAGAAAACAACTTAAATTAGCCTCAGACTTGCACGGACCAAACAACTTGCCACAACTGTGCCAGCGACCGCCTGCTGGCCCTATTTGAGTTCAGATCACCGAATATGACACAAAATGATCCAAATTCATTTTGAAATATATTTTGACATGTTTTATATTAAAATAAAAATCCATATCATCAATTGCTAAGACAACCCTAGTAATTTCTTCGATCCAAAAGCAAAAGTAATCACTTTGACAAGCAACCTTCTTCTCATGATCTCGATTCTTGATGCTACATTATTGGGTTTCGGCTCGATCTTAAGGTGTGTCAAAAATTGATGCTAACACACCTATATTAATATAGCCAAGTACAAGATCAGCATCATTGTTTTTAATCTCATAATAAGATTTTAGAAGCGTTTCACCCTCTGGAAAAACATTCTTAAACAACTCAAGAATCGGACTAAATAATTTGTTATTGCAATTGGTGTTAACCTTATAATAAAATATTTTGACAAGAAAAGATAACTTTGAGTATTTCTTACAATCAAAGTAAAGTTCTATCACAACCCAACTCTAGTGGTGCGACGGTCCTAGGGCAAGGGTAGGCTTAAGGCCACCATAAACCCGTAGAACTCCCATATCCTGAATCTCACAATTAACTCAAATATAATAACATGCTAATACATATCATAATCCATTCAAGCATAATTCATTCCTTTACTATACTATTTCATAATAATATTTTCTTGTTCCTTACTGATCAAAAGATGCATCTCACATCACTAAGGAACAAGATTTACCCCAAAGATAACCATTCGCACATCAAAATATTATCATCTTCTAATGACTAACTACGGAGCTCTAGAGTATGTTTCCACTTCATATTGAGTCATAATACCATTCAATAATTATACATAATCATATAACAAAAGATTTACAATGAAAGCTTCTTGGATGAAAAGGTTAAGAAGCTTGATCTTCTCGGCTAGCTCCCTCACGAGCTAAACTACCACCTGAAATCC
>CANXYC010726516.1:0-20442 GCA_948193065.1 Aleurites moluccanus
AATTATTCTTAAAACTAAACTCTACTCCCTAGTAATTAAATTCAACTAAAACTAACATTAACTAGCTACAATGGGTTAAAAAGAATTAAAATAAGTATAAATTATTTAATATTGTCCTTAATTAAATAGATAAAATATCAACTTAACACATACGTTTGCGATAAGGTAGTAAGGACTATTGATGCGCTCTATTGTGATAGGCAACATGGGTACTGATGTACTCTGTAGTTTTACCATGATATTTGATAGTGCTATTCGATTGTGAGCACTTCTATTTCTTGTAAGCCTAGCCACATTCTGATTCTTACCCATGTTCTTGGAATGGATATTCTTTTGGATATATATATGTGTGTGTGTGTGTGTGTGTGTGTGTGTGTGTGTGTGTGTGCATATGTATTTCTTTCTTATTGCATGTTCATATCTTACTGAGTTGAAAGCTCACACCTCTTCTGTGGATTTCAGATGATAGTGTAGCTCGTGAGGGAGTTAGTTGAGAAGATCAAGCTTCTTGACTCATTCTTACAAGAAGCCTTCATTGTAATTATTTTGAAATATGATTTTGTATATTCATTATATGGTATTATGTCACAAAAGGTATTGGGAGTTTATTCTAGAGCTCGATAGTTAGTCATTTGAGGATGATAATATTTTGATATATGAATTGTTACCTTTTTGGATACTTTTGTTCCTTGGTGATGTGAGATGCATCTTTTGATAAGTAAGGAACAAGAGAAAATTATGAAATGATAATGGTAAGGAATGATGCTTAAGTGGATTATAGAAATGATTATTTTATGACATTTATAGTTAATATGAATATATAATATTAATGAGATCTAGGATATAAGAGTTCTACGGGTCTATGGTGGCCTTAAGCCTACCCTTTCCCTAGGACCATCGCACTACTGGAGTTGGGGTATGACAAGTACTTGAAAAGTAAAGTCAGAGTGAAATTTAGAAATTCACCATAAATTGTGTAGATCTCCTTTTGACCTGAATTTTGGATATGTTGACCCCTAAGTATCTATGTTAAGTGACAAAAAGAATGGAGGAGTTTGGATGTCTGTAGCTCATTTATGAGGAAGGTTTTTCAGCTCGGTAGAAATTGTTAGTGCGAGCTGGCTCCTCAAATTCGAGAGGGTCAGAGGATGATCGAGCTGGCAAAGTGAGATTAGCGAAGTGGGATTTGTTGAAGTGGGATTTAGCAAAGTGGGATTTGCCGAAGTGGAATTTAGTGAAGTGGGATTAGTGAAGTGGGATTTGCCGAAGTGGGATTTGGGAAAGTGAGATTAGCGAAGTGGGATTGCCAAAGTGGCATTTGGTGAAGTGAGATTAGCAAAATGGGATTGCCAAAGTGAGATTAGCGAAGTGGGATTGCCGATGTGAAAGTTGGCGAAGTAGAATTGGCAAAGTGGAATTGGCGAAGTGGAAATTTGGCGAAGTGGGTATTAGTAAGGAAGTAGCTTATTTAAAAGAGAAGCAGTAACCATTTTCTCACGATAACTTCCCTCTTTTCTTCTCCTATCTCTCTCCAATCTGTTCCATTTGTTTTCTAATGCATTAATACTCAGAATTAATATATTAAATCATTAAATTATTGCATTCAAAGGCTTCGATCATCATTTTCAAGCTCAGATCGTCCAAGAACTCATTTTGGGGAAATAAGGTGATTTTCTCCAAACTTCATTTTCTTTTTAGATTAAGATTTTTGGTAGTTAGAATAAATATTTATGAATTGTATAGAACCTATTATGAGCATTTAAGGCTATTAATTTTGGTTAATATGGAAGATACCATAATTTATAAACTTTGATGAATAGTGATGTGAATAGTAAGTATGTTCTTAATTTTCAAATTTTCTTTAAGAGATGAATTAAATTGATGTTAGAAAACAATAATAAAGACTATAAGATGGTTAAAATTATAAGGAACCATATTATGTACTATTAATTAAGGAAACCCTAATTTTGAGTGTTTGGGAAAATTGTCATAGGAGGAGCATTCAAGGGAATAAAAGAGATTATTGAATGTACAAGTAATTGAGGTAAGCATGAACATTGTATATGCATAGTTTTTCCTTGAAATGGATTGTTCAATCCTTCTTAATGTTCACATATATGATTCTCATGTTATGAAACATTGTACTATTAACTTATTAAATGAAAATCCCATGATGTCCTTAAACAAATGATAAATTGTTCCACGTAATCACTTTATATATTTTAGATGACTTGGTCATTCTTCCTTGGACCAAGCTCATATGAAACCTATTTGTTAATTTCAATAAATTCATATTTATATGTTGATGGTCTTGTGACCAATATGATTCGTGTGAAATTCAAGCTATATGACCCATGATATGTGTATGTATAGAACGCTCTTCCCAATGAGAGTTAATTCATTGGTCCATTATGCACTTTGGGAACCTAGCTGATAGGATTTTTATCAACGTTCCACCTAGTGGGGACCATGAGCTCTAGGCATATGCCTGGCCAAGCATATGTTTTACGATAAGGTAGCAAGGACTACTGATGCGCTCTGTTGTGATAAGGCAACAAGGCTACTGATGCACTCTGTAATTCTATCATATGATTTGACAGTACTATTCGATTGTGAGTACTTATGTTCTTATAAGCATAACCTTATGATATTTTCATATCCATGTTCCTTTAGCTTGACCTTTACTTTGCATGTTCATATCTTACTGAGTTGAAGGCTCACTCCTCTTTTGCGGATTTTAGGTTATAGTGTAGCTCGAGAGGGAGCTAATATAAAAGATAGAGCTTCTTGATTCATTCCTCCAAGGAGACTCTTTGTAATCCTTTTGATATATATTCATTGGTTTGTATTATGGTATTGCATGTCTGAGGAGTATACTCTAGAGCTCCATAGTTAGATGTTGAGGATGATATTATTTTAATGTTTGAATTGTTATAATTGGGCTGCCCTTGTTTCTTATTGATGTGGGATATATCTTTTGATCGGTAAGGAACAAGAGAAAATCATATGATGATAAATATAAATGTATGAGTGATGATTACATGAATCATAGAAATGAGTATTTGTAATGATAACTATATATGATGTGGATATGTATTGTGTATGAAATCCAAGATATGAGTGTTCTATGGGTTTATGGTGGCCTTAAGCCTACCCTTGCCCTAGGACCGTCGCATCACTGGAGTTCGGGTATGACAATAATACTTTTGTCTTTGTTAATAAGCAAAGTTATAATCTAATCCAATTTTTTTCATAGTTTAGAGTCATTTGATCACTACTTTTGCATCATTCAAAAGATATTTGAGCACAAGATTGATGTGGAGGGTTACACATGGGAGAAAGTAACCTAATCCATAAAGAGTTCTATTAGAATGAGTTTCAAGTGTGAATATATTGAATTTCTTTCATGTTAGAATGATTCCACATAAAATGAATTGAAAGAGTTGAGAATGTATTGATTGGTTTGCTAAGGCATATGAGATATATATGAAGGCCAAGATGGGGCATAATTGAATGAATTTTCAATGGTTGCTTATTTTGATATTTGTTGATAAAATAGAAGTGCTTAAAATTATTATTTTTTTAAAAGGTAAATACTCAAATTATAGGGGAGATTCTGCCAAAATTTCAATAGAATTTATAGGTCTCCATTATTCAATTTATACCTTAAAAGTAAAAAAGTTGTTTGATTTTATATGTAATTGTGTTTCAATATAATTAATTTATTATTTCATGATTGTACGAGTATTATAGGCAATTAATTTTAACAGGTAAATGTTCATATTATAGGGGAGATTCTGTTGAAATTTTGAATTTGTTATATAAAGTTGTTATATAATGTTATATGATTGTTATAAAATTGTTAAAGTGTTATATGTTTGTGTTATATTATCTTCCCTTTTCAATCAATTCTCACTTATACTTTGTTAATATTTGCTAAAATTGAATTTGCTCATATTTATATGGTTTAAAATTATTTTTTTTAAAGAAACACTGCTAGTGGGACGAGGCAATTGACATCTTAGTCCATACTGCCTTCTTTAAGAATACTGCTCTTCGGTACAAAGATATGTTGAATGATAGGGTAAGTAGAAGTCGCGATGGATAGGTGATGCAGCATGAGAGAGGTGGCACAATCATTGGGCTTCTCCTGATTTTCAGCGGATATCTGAGTGGAGCAGTCAAAATAGAAAGACAAGGACTGAAGGTCTAGGAGCCGGTCAATCTAGACATACAGGAGAATCATTATCCCATGCATAACATAATGCACGATTGGTAATTATTAATAAAATCGATAGTAGTCTTTAGTTAACTGCTCCTAAATTTAATACTAATAAAAAATATTTTTGTTAATAGATTGAGAGATTGGGACATGAACTCCACCCCATTGAGCTTTTTGTCTATACTTACACTAGGAGACATGATGGGCAGACTTTTATTTACACTAGATCTCGAAGGGTTCATGTAAGTACCAATGTTAAATAATTTTTATTATGTGCTTTTAATTATGTTTTTGGTGTGATAACATAAACTGGCATGACTTCATTTTTTTTAAAATATAAGAAGATGTTAATAACCTTCAAGTGCAATTATCACAGCCCAGTCTAGGATCCACCGAGCCTACTCTTGTTGACGAGTATGATTTATATCTACAGGTTGTTGGGGGATCTACGAGGGGCTAGGTGTATGACATTGTCTTTAAGGCCCATAGTTGTATGGCTATCTAGGCGCTAACTCTTTTTCTTCTGCCCCACCACCTCTTATATCAGAGACTATTCAAGAAGAGATAGATAGATATATTTAGGAGCGTATATAGGAGGTTGACAGTCACTTTTAGGAGAGCGTGATGAGCAGATGCAGTGTGACAGAAAATGTTTGCACCAATTAGAGGATTGGTTACAAATGGTGGCGAGATATACTAGGATACCTTTTTCCCTCTAGTTTAGATTACTGCTCCTGCTTCTCATCCTCTTAGTGTAGTCCTCAGCCTCCTCATCTCGCTGGTGATCCTAAGACTAGTGCTATTGCATCCAATATTGATTATCTCATTGACTCGAGTTTGATGATGTAAAGCACACTACAGACCTTAAATAACTATCTTCATATTTTGTACAATTTTTAGCATATTAGTGTTAATTTATATATTTTTTATGATTTTATAAATAAATTTTAAATTTATTAATTTCATTTATTATTAATTTATTAATTACTAAATTAAAATTATTAAAACATAATTATAAGAAATATAATTATAAATCTATATTAGTATTAATTTTAAATATAATATAATATAAAAAATAAAATTTTTAAAAAAAATCATTTAAAACATTTACCGACGGTATTGCCGACGAAAAAAATTTACAAACAATATTAGCAACCAAAGAAGGTGGTTTCCTTTTTATAATTTGCCGACACTTTTCCTAATCTATTGGTAAATTACCAACCAAAATGAAACCCTTTGTCGACCCATTTTTCATCGTTGAATTATTGATCACAGTCTATTATCCATTAGTAAAGTTTTACTAATAAGACTTTAGCTGATCATTCCTTTTCGTCGATATATCGTCGGTAAAGTGAATTACCGATAAAATATCTTAGTTTGCCGACAAAATTTTTCGTCAGTAAATCACAATTTTCTTATAGTGGAAGCATTATATTTCATTTGGGAGATGACTTTCCCAGCCAATACAAGCATCAAATTATTTTGAGACTTATAGCTTATACTCAGCTCCATAATAACATCTTGGCATTTTAGAGCTTTTGTTTATTTAATTAGTTCATTAATGATATTTGTATTTGACTCCATCCTGAAGATGTGGAAGATTTCAAGTCTGAGAGGAATAAAAAATAAGACACTAAATAGGAACAGAAGGATAAAGAAAGAAAACAGAAGACTAAGACTATATAAAAGAACAAAGAAGAATGAACAAAGACAAGAGTAGGGACAAATAAAACTAACTTTATATAGTAAACCCATAAACATAGAGTAATAAGAGACATTAGAGAAACCAAATAGACAAACTAAATAGGTAGCTTGAGAAGAAAATTCTAATATCGAAGAAAGAAAACCTAAGCTAGAGGTATACAATAACGTACATTGGCTACTAAAGAGAGTTCTACTATAGAGAATAAAGAACCAATGGAACTTAGGAATAATCCATTTAACTATGTACTTTAATAAAAGGAATATATTATTTTTTGTTTCTACTAGTGTGTGTGTGTGTATAAAGAAATTTACTCTTTTCCTTATTAATTATGATTCAATCAAGGTCAAATTATAAATGAGAGTTTTTGGATTAGAATTCTCTCTGTTTATAATGTAAGTTTTTGATTAAGGTCCTCTCATATTTATATTATCTCAACCATTAATTTCATAATGAACGATTGAGATTCTATTATCTAATAAAATAACTATTCATCCCATGAAAATTTAAAATTAATTTCTAATAAAATTTCAATAATTTATTATCAAATCAATTATTGAGATTGCAGAAATATAGTAAGTTACATTTATACAAATATGAGAGGATCTAAATTTAAAGTTTTTTTCTTATTGTTACCCACTATGGTAATATTTCTAGACAAGGGGTGAATAGGAAAATAGAGAATTTAAGCACTAATTGAATTCAATTACAATTATAACCAATATAAATTAAATTAAAGCAATAAATAGTATAAAGTTAGAGAAAACTTAACCAATTTATAGTGGCTTAGAGAAAAAGCCTTCTCCTATGTCCACTTCTCTCAATTTCAACCTGATATTGAGGTTCCACTAAACCAGGTTCACAATCCAACTTTTATAATACTTTCCACGAGATTTTTCTCTCCATTATAATTGGTTTCCCACTAATCAAGTCTTTCTCCACAAAGATTTCACAAGATATTTAATGTTAATCTCAAAACTTTATAATAGCTTTACAATGTTTACAAATAAAAGCACAAAGCTTTCTCAACTAGCAAAAGTTAGAGTGAACACTAAAGATATAAGATATGAACTTAAAGTGTTCAAAGTTACAAAGAATTGAAAGATGAAAGAAAATTCAATGAAATATTTATTCTTTGGATTTTCAAAAGTTGTTTCATTTTTAATATATCTTCTATTTATAGTCTTCAATGCCTTGTAATAAATTATAATTGTTTTGACTTCATTCAATACAAATCAGGCTTTGATCAGAGTTATCAACGACTATAAATTTCAACTAATCTATTTGATGTGATAGCCTAACCACTAACAACAAGTGTTATGGAGTTGTAACGGTCATTCTATGATAAGCATAATGGGCATGAAGATCTATAATGCTTGTTAAGCTTTCTTTTTGTCTCTTCTTTAAATTCTTCAGCAAAATACACATAATGAACATTCTTGATCAATAATGGGCGTGAAGATTGTCTCTGTAACTTTTGTCCAAATTTTAATAATTTTTATTTAATGGTTGTTACTACATGTAATAGGCATTCTATCATAATAACTGACAATATATTTTGTAACTGGCATTATAAAAGCTTTTGTGTCTTTTGTGTCTTACTTCATTAATGGTTCATAACAGTCGTTACGATGTTGCAATGGCTGTTACAAGATCCTATATAAAGTTACTAAGCATAGATGCAAGCATTTTGTATTTTTGTCCTTCTCAAGTACACTTAGGTTAGTAGCCATTGTAATCATCATAATGCATAGAGATAACTAGAACAAAATATATAATCAATTAACATTAATACAAATGATATTCACAATGAATTTGTTTCAAGACTAAGAATATTCAACATAACACAATAAGTGATATTTAAGAGTTTAAACCTCATCATCACAATCATCAAAGGGCCAACAATCTCTCTCTTTTTTATGATGACAAAACTTCTTAAATCATGTTATAAACAAGTAAGTTTACGAGGCGTAAGCTCCCCCTTAAACCTTGCTCGCAATTTTAACAAACAATCAAGTAGCAATGAAGGCATCAACTTCCAACTATAATCATAAATACTTTTTCAAGCATTCCAATAACAATATACATAATATTCAATTCATACACCTGTAAATAATGATATTTTCAGTATCATTTAACAACCTCATTCAATATATTTAGTTTTGGATGCTAAATCATTAATGTAAACCTATAAACAAATATATATAATATCATCACATATTATTTATCATCACATTTAGCATTTCAATGCTAAATTCAATGTGTTCCCGCAAGTTAGTTGAACAATATTATATCTCTCCCTTTTTGTCATCAATCCAAACGAGAGTAAACACAACGATAACATTAACAATAACATTAGTAATAAGAGGCATAAAGATTTATAAATACAACCAAGCTTATATATATAAATAAGCTAACTACCATTCATAAAATATAAATAAATAATGTGTTATTGCATGCATAATGGCTAAAACAAAATACTAATGTGTCATAATGCACTGGAAGCATGCAATTAAAATGAGCTTAAGTAATTAATGCTCAAAAGTAAATTGTTTTAGGATTGAAAAAATTTAGGATGCATTATACTGATTTGAGTGTTGAGGAGGAGCATGAGGAGGCACGACATCTAAAGTGTCGAAGCTTAAAGTCATATTGGTACGTAAGGAGTTAAGAACTTCTTTAAGATTAGAATGGGAATTCTCAAGAACTATTAAGTGTTGATTGACTTTGTGTACTTCATCCACAATGGTGTTCTCCATAGAATCCCAAGGTGAGTTCATCTTTTGAACTTTTTAAAGAATCTGATAAAAAAATAGGAGCGGTGGAAATAGGTACTTTAGTGCCAGATATAACACTTATACTCTTTTTGCTTGGATGTTCATAAAACATCACATTAATATCTTCATCCGAATTAGGCTTTTCTTGCTTGTCATCCTCTTCATCACTGTCAATTAACACATAAGATTCTCCCCTTTTCTTAGCAATGCCCATATCACGAAATGTAGAGGTATTCATAAAATCTCTTGGAATGTTTCTAACTTCATACTGCCTTGTGATGGACACCAAAATGAATAGCCATATGAGTAATATGCATACCAAGAGGATTTTGCCTTTGTTTTTCTATGCCATATCCCTAAAAGCATCAGCAAATCAATGTGCACAATCAAATGGTTCACCTGCCACCAAACAGTGAAGTGCGAGAAGTTCTTTCTTGCTTACATTCCCGTTGCTATCTCCTTTATTAAATATAGAGTCAGTAAGAAATCTATGAAAAATGCGAAGGGATACATCATCAATTTTTGATGCTTTAGCAAATTTGGGGTCATACTCGAGAATTCTTGTCAATTCTTCGAAAAATGGGTTAAGATCCTAGTTTTCAAGAATATTTTCATCCCATCACTTTTAATTTTGAAAATATTTCCCAATTCATTCATCTTCAATGACATTTTCTTTTTACCTAGCATACATTTCATTTCATTAGTAGCAAAAACTTTAAGTGTGGTGAAAACTTCATAGACAAAATCAAGATGTATATCACTATGAGTATAAGCAAAATAATCATTACCAAAGGAGTTTATACAATGTTGCCTTACTCTGTCTTGTAAACCCAAATCTTTCAAATCATTAAAATTAATAGATTTTCTTCCTACAAAATTACCTATTTTCCTTAATATCAAAAATTGATCTTCTAAGTCTAGAGTAGAAAATATCAACCTAAAGGTGTGCTTGACAGATTTTGATCTCATTTGAGAGGATGACCTAATGTCAATGACTTGACCTCTTATTCTCTTCAAATTTTTGGTCTTTGGCATGTTTAGAAGAAGGATGATGAGGAAAAATAAGTTTAGAGAGTATAAGGAGAGAGTAACAGGTGTTATGATAGTTAGTAAGAGAGATTGATTTAAGAGGGAAAAAGAGATCTTTTAAAAATGAGCGGTTTTGTGAAAAAGAAACTGACAATGCCCTTTTATAATCCCGTGTCGTAACAATCATTATATAAGTAGTGCTATTATGCCTAAGGTCATAACGGGTGTTACCAATGTGTAACAGGTGTTATTTTAGTTTGTGTCTAATTTTGAATAATAGGCATTAGGCTAGAGAGTAATGGGCATTATGCTTGTTTGAGACAAAAGTTAGGGGATTTTGAGTTAACCACTTATAACTCAAGTGCATGTTCATAATTCATCTTGATGGAAAAAATTGGTCTTCATTGATATCACAATGATATAAATACATGTAATATACATCAAAAGCATCACAAATATCTCAAAATGCAATAAACAATTTAAGACTTCAAATACTATGCATATAACCATCACAAATCATCAAGATATGTAACAAGCAATCACTTTCACTATAAAAGATATAGAATTCATACCTGAGAGGTATCAATCATACCTAGTTCCCTACTTATAAAAAACTTCTTTATCCAAGAGTTGGGAGAAGATGTCAGACAATTGTTACTTTGTTTCTACAAACTCAATGTTAATATGACCTTTGCAAATATGATCCGTAAATGTCTATATGCTTAGTGCATGAGTGGTGAACTAGATTTTTAGAAAGATTAATGACACTAGTATTGTTACACTTTATACGTATGCAATTTAAAACATGTCCAAAATCTTTTGGTTATGTTTTCATCCAAAGAAGTTGAGTGCAACAACTTATAACTGCTACATATTCAGCTTCAATTGTAGATAACACAATCGAGTTTTGTTTTTTAGAAAACCATGATACTAGCATATTTTCAAAAAATTGATAAATACCACTTGTGCTTTTTCTATTAATTTTGCATCCGCCATAATTCACATTAAAATAACCATAAAAATCAAATGAAGATCCTTTAGAGTACCACTAACCTAAGTTTGGCGTGTCCAAAAGATATATCTCATTATTCTTTTAACACCGCGAAATGGGATTCTTTAGGATTTTATTGAAAATGTTCACATATGCAAACACTAAATAATATGTTAGGTCCAGATACAATTAGATACAATAATGATCCGATCATGCTTTTATAGAGTTTGGAATCAACACTTTTACCTTTGTCATCCACCTCAAGTTTCAGTGATGTACTCATAGGAGTAGGTTGAGGTTTTGTTTTTTCCATTCCAAATCTTCTCAATAAGTCTTCAGTGTACTTGGATTTTTTAATCAAGGTTCCATGCTCTAATTGCTTGATTTGTAATCCCAAGAAGAAATTGAGTTCTCCCGTCATCTTCATCTAAAATTCACCTTGTATAGTCTTAGAATAATTCTTGCAAAGCAAATCATTAGCATCACTTAATATAATATCATTAACATATATTTGCTTAACTAAAACGTCTTCATTGTCATGCTTTGTAAAAAGTGTGGTGTCAACTTTTCCTTTTAAAAAATCATTTTCAAGAAGAAAGTTACTTAACTTCTCATACTAAACTCTTGGAGCTTGTTTCAAACCATATAAAGCTTTTGAAGTTTAAAAATATGGTTTGAATATATTTTTATTTTCAAAATCGAAAGGTTGTTCAACATAAATTTCTTCTTTTATAAAACCATTTAGAAAAGCACTTTTGACATCCATTTGATAAAATTTGAAATTTTTAAAGCATGCATAAACAAGTAACATTCTAATTGCTTCAAGTCTAGCTACGGAAGCATAAGTTTCATCATAATCAATACCTTCTTCTTGAGAATACTCTTGAGCAACTAGTCTTGCTTTATTTCTCACCACAATTCGAGATTCATCCAATTTGTTATGAAATACCCATTTTGTACCGATTATTAGATGGTCTTGTGGTCTAGGAAACAATGTTCATATTTGGGTTCTTTCAAATTGGTTGAGCTCCTCTTGTATAGCCATGATCTAATGATTATCATTAAGAGCATCTTTCACATTATTTGGCTCAATTTGTGAAAGAAAAGCAACATATTCACAAGTTTTATGGACTTTTATCTTGCTTTCACTCCTAGGTTTGGATCACCAATGGTTGGAGTGCCTTTCACCTCATTCCTTGCTCTTGGATGATTTAGCCTTTGATGTTGATGAATTGGTAGTGTAGATTCTTCTTCTCCTTGGTCTTCCTTGCCAAAATCCATTATATTTTCTTCTTGTTCCTTTAAGGATAAATCACCCATCATATCTTTAATAGTTTTCTCATGATCGTCCCTAGTAGCATTCTTAGAAGAAATATCATAAAAAATAATATGAATGGATTCTTCAACTAAGAATGTTCTTTTCTTGAAGACCCTATAAGCTTTGACATTTAAAGAATAACCAATAAAAATTGCTTCATCATATTTTGGATTAAACTTACCAAGATTATCCTTACCATTATTCAAAACATAGCATTTGCAACTAAAAGGATGAAAATAAGCAATGTTAGGATTTATTCCTTTCCATAACTCATATGGAGTCTTTTTTAGAATAGACATAATTATAGCTCTATTTAAAATGTAACAAGATGTACTAACGGCTTGGCCCAAAAATATTTAGGCAAATTATTCTCACAAAACATCATTCTTGCTATTTCAATGAGCGACCTATTTTTTCTTTCAAAAACACTATTTTGTTAAGAAGTCCTAGGAGCTAAAAAATTGTGAGATATGCTATGCTCTTTGAAATATATTTCAAAATCTGAATTTTCAAATTCTTTTCTATGATAACTTCTAATGCATGAAATAACATATTCCTTTTTATTTTGTAAAGATTTTATAAGTGGAATGGATGAATCAAAAGCTTCATGTTTATATGCAAGAAATAATACCCATGTAAACCTAGAATAGTCATCTACCACAACAACACAATAATACTTTCCACTAAGGCTTGCAGTCCTTATTGGATCAAATAAATCAATAAGCAAAATTTGAAGTGGTCTAGAAGTTGAAATAATATTTTTGGATTTAAAAGAACTTCTAGAATGTTTGCCTTTAGCATATACATCATAAATATTTTCATTTTTGCAAACTACCTTAGGCAAACCTTTTACCAAATCTCGTTAAGTTTAGAGATAACATCCATGCTAGTTTGACCAAGCTTTCTATACCATGTGGATGGATCATCATCTCTAGATATAAATAAATAAATAAATTCATTTTATGCATTATTTAGGTCTATGATAGAGATATTTCTTTGACGATGGCCTATAAAAGCAATCTTGTTGATTTTGATGTCTATTACCTCATGCAAATGATTCAAAAATGACTCTATAACCAACATCATATAATAGACTAATGCTAAGCAAATTATGCTTAAGTTTATCAACTAATATAACTTTAGAAATAGATACATCATCATTGCCAATAGAGCCAATTCCAACAACTTTGCCTTTGGAATTATCACCAAAGCTCACATTTCCACTTTTGACTTTAAGCTCTATAAATTTTGACTTGTCATCGGTCATATGCTTTGAATAACCACTATCCATAATCCAATTGTTCTTCTTATTCTTTTGTACCTATAAAAAATAGAATAATTCATCCCTTCTTTGGTACCTAAGTTGCTTTGGATTCATACATGTTAGCATACTTGAGAATTCTCACACTTTTATCAATTAGAATTGATTCCTTTGGAATCCACATTCTTTTAGTAGTGTAAGGTCTCTTGTATTTAATAGGAATCTATGCAATGTAAAATATTTGTAATGCTAGTATTTCATCATCTTTTTAGGATTCATCACATTCTTTTTCAAAAAAGAATTAACTTTCTTCACCTTTAAGTTTGTGCGATATCCTAAATCGGCTGTATCAAAAACTGCTAATGATATGTTCAATAGTTTTACTTCCTTGAGTAAATTTACAAAGAAGTTCATTTGAACATTTTAATTGCCTCTTGATCTTTTCATTTTTCACATAAGAGGTTTGAGAAATCATTTTTCAAATATGAAATTTGAGTTGAGAATAACTCTTTTTTAACATCAATTTTTTGATTTTCTTTTGACAATCTCTCTTCAAGCTCAATTTTCAATTTGCTCAAGTGTTTCTTTAAAATTTTATTTTGTCTTGAAACATAAAAAAAAATTCCATTAACTCATTGAATGTCCATTCTAATTCAAAAAGTGTACAAGATTTAGAACTTACCTCAAGTGCTTCTCCATCCATTGTCTCTTAATTTTCCAATCCCATGAAACATAGGTTGACTTTCTCTTCTTCTTCTTCTTCGAAAGATTCATTATCACTTGAATTGTCGAGCGGTATAAGCTTTGTTCTTCTTTTTGAGTCTCATTTCTTTCTTCTTGTGTTTGACATTTGGACAATCTATTTCATGTATCCGACCTTTTTGCATTTGAAGAAAATGATTTCATTCTTCTGATCTTCAAACTTCTTCTTATCTTTAAAGTTTATTCTTTTGAGTTTATCTCTTGACAACAAATTGCCAAATCTTCTAGTAAGAAGAGTTATTTCATCATCTTTCTCTTCTTCACTAGAGAAATTAATATTAGTTTCAATAATTGCTTTTAAAGCAATTCTTTTTTATTTCTTGGAAGGCTTATCTTCTTCCTTTTCTCTAGTAGCTTCTCTATTATTAAGCTTTAACTCAAAGGTCATAAATTTCTAATTAAATCTTTAAGAGTTAGAGAGCTTAAGTCCTTAGATTCTTCAATGGAATCTACCTTGGTATCAAATCTTCCCGATAGAGATCTCAAGAATTTTGTAATGAGCTCCTTTTGAGTAAATATTTTGTCGAACCTTTTCAAGTCATTCACTATAGTAGTGAATCTTTTGTACATTTCACCAATTGATTTTTTTTTTCTTTATAGTGAAATTTTCAAAACTAGAAATAAGCATGTTAATTTTTGTATCTTTTACTTGGTTTGTGCCTTCACGAGGCACCTTAAGCACATCCAAAATTTCTTTTGTTGAGTCATATACTGACACGCAATTAAACTACGTGGCATCAAGAGAGCAAAATAAAAGATCCATAACTTTATAATTGTTTGCTACTCTTCTTTTGTATTTAGTAGTATATGCTGAATATTCTTTTGGAGTTGATAAGTTTTCCACCATAGGCACATATGGTCCTTTCTCTATAACTTTCCAAAGTTCACATCCTTTGGAATATATATGAACTCTCATTCTAACCTTGCATTGATTATAGTTGACTCTATGAAAATGTGGTGGTCTTGTTAAGCATTGTCCTTCATCAAAGAAGGAAGTTGAAGTTGAAGTTTCTGCCATTGAAATAGATCGTAAGCTCTAAAAATCATGAGATTTTAAATAAAATAGAGCACATGCTTTGATACCAATTGTTATCCCACTATGGTAATATTCCTAGAGAGGGTGAGTAGAAATATAGAAAATTTAAGCACTAATTAATCTCAATTGCAATTATAACCAATATAAATTAAAGCAAAGTAATAAAGAGTATATAGTTAGAGAAAGCTCAACCAATTTATAGTGGTTTGAAGCAAAACCCTTCTCATACTTCCACATCTCTCAATATTAAGCTAATATTGAGATTCTATTAAACCAGGTTCACAACCCAACTTTTACAATAGTTTCCACAGGATTTTTCCCTCCTTTATAATTAGTTTCCCACAAATCAAGTCTTTTTCCACAAAGACTTCAAAAGATGTATAAAGTCAGTTTCAAAACTTTACAATAGCTTTACAATGATTACGAATAAAAGCACAAATCTTTCTCAACTAGTAAATGCTAGAGTGAACACTAAAGATATAAGATATGAGCTTAAAGTGTTCAAAGTTACAAAGAATTGAGAGATGAAAGCAAATTCAATGAAATGTTTGTTCTTTAGCTTTTCAAAAGTTATTTCATCTTCAAAATATCTTCTATTTATATAGTCTTCAATTTCTTGTAATAAATTATAACCATCTGTGCTTCATTAAATGCAAATAAAGTTTTGATCAGAGTTATCAATGACTATAAATTTCAACTAATTTGTCTGATGTGACAGCCCAACCACTAACAACTGGTGTTATGGAGTTGTAACAGTCGTTCCATGATAAGCATAACGGGCATAAAGATCTATAACGCTTGTTAACCTTGCTTTATGTCTCTTCTTTCAATTCTTCAGCAAAATACGTAGAACGAGCATTCTTGATTAGTAATGGGTGTGAAGATTATCTTTATAAGTTTTGCCCAAATTCTGATAATCTTTATGTAATGGCTGTTTCTATATGTAATAGGTCTATCATAGTAACTGGTGTTACATTTTGTAATTGGCATTACAAAAGCTTTTCTGATGGAGATCAACAAGATTTGGTGTTTTCTATATTTATATTTCTATATTTTTGGTATTTTTATTTTCCTTAATTACTTTTAAAAGGAAACTTAGTTTTAGGTATTATTTAAGGTATTATATTAGTTTTGATTTGTTTCTCTATTTAAGTTAGTTTTGATTTATTTCCTTATTTATGTAAACCTGGTAATTTGTTTCCTTTTGGGAATAAATTACCATATTATATTTTAGAGTTTTCTGAAAGTTATTTTCTATATATAGTTATGTAAACCTTAGGATTGAGGGAGCTTGGATTTGAATTAAAAATAACCTTTCTATTTGAAAAGTTGTTTCTTCCAATTTTCGGTATTCTTTTTTGAATCAACGAATTTTGATGCCTATTTTCTGGTATTTCCAAAATCAACAGGTTATAGAAGATTATTTTCTAGTATTCATACGCGAATCAATGGATTGTAATAGTATTTTATTTTCCATTGATATTTCGCTGCGTCAGTTGGTATCAGAGCTTGCGCTCGTTCCTTGAAAAGCCATGCTATCAAGGAGATGATGTCAGGTTGTACCTGTAAAGGAGGTTTATAATCGTGACACAACAGATCAAATGGAGCAATGTATCATGAACCATTTGGAGGAACGTATGATACAAGTGATGGATCAGTTAACTCAATGGGTAAATGGGCTTTTAAGAGATAAAATATTTAATCTTCATGCCTCAGAAATAATATCAAATGTCAATTGGGATTTACCTCCAGTATTTGATGATTATCCCATGAAGAAATATTATTATTTACAACGATAGTTTCATCATCTATTGAGAATCATAATAATATCGGGAAATCGCAACAGATCACAACACAGTTTCACAAGAAAGAAGAATATTATTATGAAGATCCATTTTTTGTTAATTATTCTACTGCATTTGATTCTCAATTCATCAAAAAAATTTTAATTGAAACTTATATCCAAAATTATTGGACAGATTGGATGGCAATTATAAGAAAAATTAGAAAGTTTCACATTTTTATGAGTACTTTACGACCATGTGTTTTCAATATAGAATTATTTTACCTAAGGATTCTTTTGAAGATAATGTTGCTGCAAATTTGAGGACGAATTTTCTCTACCCGAGAGAGAATGATGAAGATCAACAAGATTTGGTGTTTTCCATATTTGTATTTCTATATTTTTGATATTTTTATTTTCCTTAATTATTTTTAATAGGAAACTTAGTTTTAGGCATTATTTAAGGTATTATATTAGTTTTGATTTGTTTCTCTATTTAAGTTAGTTTTAATTTATTTCCTTATTTATGTAAATCTGGTAATTTGTTTCCTTTTGAGAATAAATTACCATATTATATTTTAGGGTTTTTTGAAAGTTATTTTCTATATGTTATGTAAACCTTAGAATTGATAGAGCTTAGATTTGAATTAAAAATAACCTTTCTGTTTGAAAAATTGTTTCTTCTAATTTTCAGTATTCTTTTTTGAATCAACAAACTTTGATGCCTATTTCCTGGTATTTCTAAAATCAACAGGTTATAGAAGATTATTTTCTGGTATTCGTGTGCGAATTAACGGATTATAATAGAATTCTATTTTCCATTGATATCCCGCTGCGTCAGTTGGTATCAGAGCTTGGGTTTTAAAAAGCCATGCCTCCACGACAACAACAGCAGCAACGTCCTGATGAGGGGAACGAGCATGACCTAGAACAAAGGGTGGCACAAATGGAGGGACGATTTGAACAGATGTTGGGGTAGATTACTAACAGAATGGAAGCCTTGATGGAGACCCATCTTAGGGACAATCAGGGGCGACGAAATTGTCAACAGAATCATCATGGTGATCTAGGCAGTGATGAGGACGATTTGAGTACAAAAGAGGAGTACGTTGATGAGGCACCTCGTAGGCGTCGTAGACCTATTGAGGAAGATGATGATAGGCGGCATTGGGAGGCTGGGATGCGAACTGAAATTCTTGAGTTTCATGGCAGCCTTGCACCTGAGGAATTTCTGGATTGGCTAGCTATGGTGGAGGAGGTGTTCGAATTTAAGGAAGTTCCTGAAAACAAATGTGTTCCCTTAATAGCAACCAGACTACGAGGTCGAGTGTCAGCTTGGTGCCAGTAAGCAAAACTGTCACGTGAGAGGATGGGAAAACTGAAGATAACCTCCTGGGAAAAGATGAAGAAGCACTTGCGACTACGTTTTTGCCTTATAATTTTCAGAGAATAATATACCAGCGGTTATAGAATCTGAGGCAGGGAACCAAATCAGTGGATGATTATATCATTGAATTTTACCAACTAATTGCTAGGAATGAGATTCATGAGGCAGAAGATCAGTTGGTGGCTCGGTATATTGGAGGATTGCTGGCTCAGATTCAAGACACCGTCAATATGTTTGATGTTGTCTCTGTTTTGGTTGCACACCAGAGAGCTCTTGTGGTCGAGAAGCAGCAGGCTCGTCGAACAAGCAGTTTTGGTAATTCCTTAAATCCCACTAGTAATAATTCTGTTGGAAATCCTGTGGTGAATCGTGTAGGTGAAAATGTAACTATGACTACTGGGAGTGCTAATCAGTTTAATAGGGGAGCTAGTAGTAGCAGTGGTATTAAGTGTTTTGCATGTGGGGAAGTGGGTTATAGGCAATTTAAATATAAGAAGGCTGGAGAAAAAGTATTGTTTGCTGAGAATGATGACTATGAGGAAGAACATAATGCTTTTAAAGGACTACCAGTGTATGATGATGAGCATTTAGACGAAGAGTTTGTAGGGGGAGATGTGGGAACTATTCTAATTGTGAGGAGGTCTTATTTAACTCCTAAGGCTGTAGATGAAGATGACTGGTTGCATAAAAATATTTTTCAATCTACTTGCACCATTCTAGGCAGGGTCTGTCATTTTGTTATTGATACGGGGAGCTGCGACAATTTTATTTCTGAGGAGGCAGTGAGGAAATTAGCTATCAAGACAGAACAACTCCAACTTTGTACAAGCTTTCATGGCTTAAGAAGGGTGGTGAGGTAGCAGTTTCTAAACGAGCCTTAGTCACGTTTTCTATTGGTGCACGATATAAAGATGTTGTGTGGTGTGATGTGATAACTATGGATGCATGCCATTTATTATTAAGGCGACCATGGCAGTATGATAGGAGCGTGAATCATGATGGGCAGGCAAATACATACAGTTTTGTATTTGAGGGTGTCAAAATTGTGTTGGTGCCTAGTAAGCCAACAATGGCTAAAACCCCACCTATAGGGACCAGTACTAATCTATTGTCATTGGTACAATTTGATGAGGAGATGCAGAGTGCCGAAATAGTTTTTATGTTGATTGGAAAAGAGATTACAGAGTAGGCAAGGATTCCAGAAGAGGTGGCTCCTATACTTGTTGAATTTAGTGATGTGTTTCCTGAGGAGTTGTCCTTTACGTGATATAAAACATCACATTGATTTGGAGCCAGAAGCAGCTCTGCCTAATAGGCCCCACTACAGAATGAGTCCTAGAGAGCATGATGAGTTACGTAGGTAAGTTGAAGAGCTTTTAGCTAAGGGCCACGTCAGAGAGAGCATGAGTCCTTATGCAGTTCCAGCCCTATTGGTGCCCAAGAAAGATGGTTCTTAGAGGATGTGTGTGGATAGAAGAGCCATTAACAAGATCACAATGAGGTACATATTTCCTATTCCGCGGTTGGATGATTTGCTTGATCAGATTAGTGGTGCAACTGTATTTACCAAACTGGATCTGAAGACTGGGTATCATCAGATTTGAATTCGGCCTGGAGATGAATGGAAAACAACTTTCAAAACATGTGAGGGGTTGTACAAATGGTTGGTAATGCCTTTTGGACTGTCTAATGCCCCTAGCACTTTTATGCGTGTAATGAATCAGTTGTTGAGGTCGTTCATTGGCAGTTTTATCGTTGTATACTTTGATGACATTTTAATTTTCAGTGCTAATCCAGAAGATCACATGCAGCATATTCAGGCAGTTTTAAGTATTCTTCGCAGGGAGAAATTTTATGCAGCGACAAAGAAGTGTGTTTTTATGGCTTTCAAGATTCTGTTTTTGGGATATATGGTTTCAGGAGATGGCTTGCAGGTTGATGACTCAAAAATAGAAGCGGTAAGGCAATGGCTGTAATATCCTAGGTGAAACCCTAGTTAGAAACCCTAACCCTAGTACCTAAAACCTAGGGGGAGTTAGGGGTATTTGCATGAGTTGGTTGCTATGTGTGAAATATGATTTTTATTTGATGTGTTTCTATGCTACAGATTGTATTTCATGCTATAGAATTTAAATGATGCAATTACATGTAATTGATAGTTACATGTGTTATAG
>CANXYC010726524.1:0-10757 GCA_948193065.1 Aleurites moluccanus
ACTGACTTCAAACCAACTCTAGGCCTAAAAATTAGGTCATATAACATGCATATATATATATATTCCATGCATTCACATATAATATTAACACATCATAAAGAAAGGAAAATAATTTTCCTAAAGGTCCCTATCAGGGTTTAGTCTAAGGTGTTACAAAAACATTAGAGAATTTTATTTTATTTACTTATTTATCACCATTTTTTTTAACCATCTTTACTTAAACTCTGTTTAGGACTAGCTTCCAAAGAAAAAATCATGATTTAAAATTTAAACATAAGTAATTAAGCTAGAAACCAAATTAATTAATTTTTCCAAAGAAATATGCAACTAAGTAACACATGCTCACAAAATTCAACAAAGATTTCACAAGATATTGCCAAAACAATGATTTAAGCATCAATAAAAATTAGTTTAGAAATTTCTAGAACTAAAAATTATTTCATTATCTAAGTTTCTTCCCCCACACTTATCTAAAACATTGTCCTCAATTTAAAAACAATAGCAAAAACAAAAACAAAAACAAAAACAAAAATAAAAAACAAAAACAAAAACAAAAACAAAAACAAAAACAAAAACAAAAACAAAAACAAAACAAAAAAAATGAAAATGATTGAAGATACTTCCCTATAGCAGTAGGTGATTCCGCATTGAAATGCTTCGCCACGGCAATTAAAAGCAAAGATAGGGAGAAACAGCATTGAACAATAAATTTTCAACAAAAACGAACACAAGAACACTATATAATACAAGCTATCAAATATAACAAAAAACTAAAAACAAAGAAAAGAAAGTGAAGATAAAACCCATATTCAATTTGCTGGAGGAGGATGAAATCCGACAAAATCAAATTAGGCCTTCAGCTGGCTATTGAATTGAACCTATTCAGCTCTCTCTTTTTCTTCATGAGCTGTAAATTTGGCATCTAATTGGTTCACCTTGGTTGTCAAATCATCTAGTTTTGAGAAAACCTGAGTTAAATTAGATTTCTCAGGATCTGGTGTACCTATATCATTAATATTCCTCAAAGAACTAGCATGGCCAACATTAGGAAAAGAAAGTGAAGTAGCATTAATCAAAACATACGACTCACCTCTTTTTTCTACCATTCTCATATTTTTCAAAGTCTACATATCTATCAAATCCTTACCTGGTATTGGTTTCAAAGTTGTGGAAGAGGAATCAAAAACCTTTAAATATTCAGCAATTTGTGTTACGAACAAATCATCTAGTTTTGAGAAAATCTGAGTTAAATAAGATTTCTCAGGATTTGGTGTACCTGTATCATTAATATTCCTCGAAGAACTAGCATGACCAACATTAGGAAAAGAAGGTGAAGTAGCATTAATCAAAACATAAGACTTACCTCTTTTTTCTACCATTCTCATATTTTTCAAAGTCTGCATATCTATCAAATCCTTACCTGGTATTGGTTTCAAAGTAGTGGAAGAGGAATCAAAAACCTTTAAATATTCAACAATTTGTGTTACGAAAGTACCCACTACAATAGCATTTGATTCACTCTTTGCCACTAAAACCAAATGCAAGCCGAGCCAGTAACCAAAATTAAGCTGCTTGTTCCTTATCAAACACCATAGGAAAAATAATTCTTGCTTAGATACCACACCATTACTATGCTCCCGTCCACACAGGGTATAAGAAAAAAATCTATGCATGTATCGGAAAACAGGATTAATAATGGCAGTGGACTTGGACTGACTAGGGTTATATACAGCCTCAGAATTAGTAATTTCATGCCAAAAATCATTAGTAACAAAAGAAGAGTCATATGATATGCGCCCATATCCTTCAAATTCAAACCCAAAAATTTTATTAAGCACAGTTAAAGGAATTTGATAATTTTTGCCTAATAAAGTGAAGTAAATACTACCAAATACTGTGGTATCCGTGCTTGATTTGTCCATTCGCAAAGAGTTTAAAAATTCAATAATTAATTCTTTAAAACCAAGCTTTCTAAGGGACACAAATTTTTCCAAAGATAAAAATTTTAAAGCCTTTTCAACTTCTTCTAACAGACCCAATTTGCTAAGAGTAGAAAAACAAGGAAATCTATTAGGGAGGAATTGTCTTTTTACCAAATGATGGCACCGTTCTTGATGCGCAGGATTACTGAATGTGGGTATTTGAAAATCTAGTGCCGGATGCATTTTTTGGGTGGGAGACGAGGTGGGTCTCCTGACCGGTGAAGATGGAAGTGACCGGACTTCTACTGAACATGCCAAATTACCAATTATCAATTAAATACTTCCAATATCCTTTCCCAACTCAACTCCATCTCTATATCATCAACTCATCCATACTTCTCAATTCACAACATAAACCATTAACACTTCATACTTGCTATAATACCCAAAATAAGCAACTATATCAACATCCACACATAGATAAATACATACATATCAAATCTAATTACTCATACGTTAGATTACAGTACCATGGAGCTATTAGACAGAATTTGGAATAAAGATGAACTTATAATATTTATATAGATAAGTCAAAATATCCACGGCGAAGAAAGATGAGCATGGGAAACTCGGACCTCACAGACACCTGAAAAAATTTAAAACTATGAGGGTGAGTATAAAATACTCAGTAAGTAATTATATATAAAAATGCATGAGAATTATATACCATTAAAGCGGAATTGGAACCTGAAAAGGTTAGTATCAATATAGCCAAGGATAGAACAAATAGTATTGAAAATATATGGTACAAGTGATGAACTATAAGTATAGCATATGAAATGTTCAAAATATGGTGAACAATAATGACATATAGTATAAGTCACATCACATATGATATAACAGGTAAATAGGGCCAATATGTCCAATATGCATAATTGTGCTAACCAATATATAAATGGCGCAATAGCACAAAACCAATAGTTATGTAAGAGTGATCAGCTCTTATGACTAGAGAATATAACTCCCATATCTAGCAAGGGTCAAATAGATACCAATGTGTACATGGTCGACGGATAATCCCGCTACCTCGTCGTAGTAGCCCTGTTATGTTATCATATGCAAAAGTCTCATATAATGGATATAGGATCACAAATATAGCTCAATTTCACATATAACAACTCATTTTCAGATTACCAGTATCCTATAGGCATTTTGGCCAAAGTTAAGAAATGGGCCAACCGGGGCCCAGTTTCGCTGGCGCAAATGGCAAGTCAAATTATGGGTCCGTTTTAGGATTTTCAAGGAGTTTCTGGTTCTCTATATTATGAACATATTTAGGTGGACTATTTGGTATCAATTTGAAGCTTAGGGATAGGGGAAAGGATTGGGCCAGGTATCGGGTTAAAATACTTTATAGGTTTCGAATTATAATAGTCGAAAGTTTAGGACAATTAAGGTTAGTTCGGCAAGTCATTTTAGGTGCCAATTTGACATTTCAAATGAAATCAGGGTTTCTAGGTATCAAATCAATTCAAATGCATATGTTATGCCATATGATATATAAATGCAATAATTGTATATAAAAACTTTCTTCCAAAATGTAGCTAAGGCAAGTAGCTCCTAGCTAGCCGATGATCCCCTAATGGTCGCGGCGACTGCCCGACTAGTTCCTTCCTTGGGAGGCTCGCATATATTTATATATATTCTCTCCGTAAGGATTCAAATCATCACATAAACACAAAATACACATCAAATTCACATAAATTCACAATTAATGGTCACATTTCCTGTCAAATGACAAATTTACCCTTTTTGCACATATAGGCCATTTGGCCAAAGTCAATCTTGGGCTACAAATATTTAAACCTCATATTCTTTATACAACACATTAATTCACATATATATTAACATATTAAAGCAAGTTTGGGCTTATGCTCAAGCCTAGGTTTCATGTCAAAGCATTTTGAACTTTATAGGTCATAAAGACCTAAAATCAATTCAAACCCAAATCAAGCATACCAGACTCTTCCTATATGCTTCAAATACCTATCAATTAACCATATCACATACACCTAACAAATTGCACACATATTTACCTCATAAACCCTAATCCTAGCACAATGAAATTCCGCCCAAGGGGGCTAGATCACCAAAGCTTAATTTTTCCAATTCAACTTCATAATTCCACAATTAAACACACCAATTTAACAATTCTAAGCTTAATTACACAAAATCAAACCAAATTCCTCATGCTTGCCCTAAATAGGTTCGGTTTTGGGGGGTTTTCCCAATTCAACATTTAATTATCCAGTTACACTTACAATTAACCAATTCAAGTCACTAATTACACATCTAAACAACCAATTTCACTAAAACCAAGCAATTTCCCCATTTTCCCCAAATTAGGCATTCGGCCAAAGGGGGATTTTTCTCCCTTTCATGTTGTCCTTCAATTTAAGGTTTCAAAAGTCAATTCACCATGTCAATTAAAGGTTTAAACATTCAATTGCAAAATTATTCAAGAAATTTTACACCTAAACCCTAATTCCCATTCAGTTTCATGGTCCATTCCAAAATTGAAATTCAATCTAAAATTCATCATCTAATTAACATTAATTGCATCTATTTAACATCATTTATATCGTCAATTGCTCCATTGAAACACAAAGTCATTTTCTCCCAATATTTCCCCCAACATTTCGGCCATTATGGAATTTACCCAACTAAAAGTTAAATCCCTCAATTCAAGCATCCAAAACAACATTTAAATGTAGATAAATCACTAACCAACCAGAAATTTAAACTTACCTACACAATCCCTTGAATGGCCGAACCTTAATCTTCTCCAATCCTCCAACCAAAATGAAATTTAAGCTATGGTTTAAGAAATGGAAGATAAATGATGAAGATTTTCTCTCAAACTTAAGAAAAATTCTCCAAAGCTTGCTTGTTCTTCAATGGCCGAACCAAAAGAGCTCTCTTCTTCTTTTTTATGTGCTTGTCACGATTTTTGGAGTAAGAAGAGTGAAAATGCTTATTTGTTTATGTTATTTTAATAGATAGTGGACTTTTGCCACACAATCCCATACAACCAATCTCATAAAGTAGACTTTAGAACCTATACATGCATCCTTTAGATTGAAATGCACCAATACTTTGTTCCATTGAATCAAGATGAGTGAAAGAGCTATTTATTCCTCCCTATTACTCTTTTACTTTAATTGGGTCCTTATAAAATATCAATTAAATCTCAAATTTTTATTTTCTTTTGCAATTAAGTCCTATCATTTTTGTAACCTAATTTGGCTATTTTATTTTATTTATTGTATTATCATTATTTAATTTTATCCAAACAATCAATTAGCAATCAAACACACATGTAAGTACATCAAAATAATTTCAAATAAATTGACAGAAATTCCCGAAGGTCCTTAACTATACTAGGCTCGGTTAGGACTTGGTGTTACAACAACATAGAACTTCTATTGATTGTTATGGGAAGAGAGTTGTATTAACCCTAACTGAAAATTTAAAACGATTTAAGTGTAGTTACGTGAAATGAGTATCGGTGGATGATTTTTCATAAATTCTAGGAAATATATAATTTAGAATTAATTATGGATAACATAAGTTAGATAGTATAATAGCCTGGAAAAAAAATAATTGGGAGATTAAATGGGATTTGAAAGAGTACTAATTAATTAAATCAATTAAAATACTTTAAAGAAAAACCTAATTTTGAACACCCTCCGGTGTTCAATTTTTAAAAAATTCTAAAACATTCTTTTACCAAATTTTTCTTCACACACTTAAAACTTGATAAATGATGGATGAATTAAAAATAGAACTGAGTGAAATTGATAAAATATAATTGCTTAATTTAAGAAGTAAAAGAAGAAAAAAATGATAATTTTGTAAAATTTGGGAAGTTGAGTCAAAATTTTGACCATTAATTAAAAGAATTAAAAAGAATAATAATGATAGGGGTTTAGGTAGCCGGTCAAGTGGTGGGCTTACCACCAAAATTAATCAAATTCATTTCTTCCAAATTAATGGAGACTTAAATTTGGACCAAATTAATTGCTCTTCCATTTTTCTTAATTTTTCTTTTTCTTAAAATTTAATTGGTGATAAAATATTATAAATAAATCTAATTAGACAAAAATTTCATCTTCTTCTGACTCTCTAAAGCCCTGGATAAAATTCTCCATAATTAAGTCTCCAAAAAATTTTACTTCATCAAACACAACACAAACCAATCTCCATCTTCACCAATCTTCACCTCTCCATCTCCAAAGTTCCCTTCTTCATCTAAATTGCTAGTTACTTGAGAAATTTCTTTAAAGGACTTAAAAAGGTAAAATCTTAAACTAGATTTATAATTTTGATTTAATAAATTTTAATGGTAGTATGGATGTCTAATTATAAGAAAAAAGTGAAATTTGGAGTAAAGCTTTGGGAATTTTGAAATTCCTGTGTCTAAATAAAATTTTGAAACTAAAATTTTATACCCTTAAAATTAGAATTTACAAATATTAAAAGCATAAGTAGATATGCATGTGTAAATTATTTTCCTTTAAGGAAGTTTTTTCAGATTCTTTCTGGATTATGAGTTATGAAAGATTGAGTGTTGCTGACTCAGGTTAAAATTTGGTAAGAGCAACCCTACTATATTTTACGTTTTTGAAAACCCTAAAAGCTAAATCATGGAAAAATCAAAACATAAAAAATGTGATCCTATGTCTTATCTAAAATTTTGTGAAAACATAGCACCATTTGGATATGTATATAATGAGATGCAAGTAAAATACTAAAGGCTGTCCAGGTAGAGTATACAAGATAGGAGATAGAATTTAGGGTAGAATTAGAAATTCTCCCATAATTTGTGTAGTAGTCAAAAAAATTCTGAATTTTAGATATGTTGAAGCCTGAGATTTCTAGTTTAAGTAGGAAAAAGAATTTAAGGAATTGGGTAAGTATAGAGAGAGATATAGCTAGGACAACTAGGGCTACCAGTGAGGTTAAAATTGGAATTAAACCCTAAGTTTTGGAAAATTTGGGAAATTGATTAATTAGAGTGTTAATTAATGTAAATTCATATCAAATTGATACTAAATTATATTTAATAGTATGTGTAGCATCTAAAGATGGTGACAAAGAGGTTCAAGATTCCCTCTTTTGTCTTGGCTAAGTAGAAAAGGAGGATTGATTTTGGATTTTTGCGTTTAGAGGTGACTAATATACAAACTATTTTACTTGGCATTGCCTCCAAATTAAATTATCGAAATTGCCACGAAATTTCATTATAGGTCAAAAATACTAATTGTATACTCCATGATCAATTTCATGCCCTTTTATAATCCCAAATGATTCATTTTAATTGAATTTGTATAATTGGCCTAATGCTACATTTATTGAACCCTTGAAAGTGCTTAAGTTATTTTTGATACCTAATGATTAAGCACTATATGTATGGATTAATAAGATGACAGAAGTTTTAATGACATTATACATAGTGGTTTAATGATCCTAGCTAGGAAGGGGTTAAGGTCTTAGCTATGCGGTCTGATAAACTGTATGAGTAAATAGCATGCTACTGGATTGTAGCATCTGCTTAAATGATCAATAATGATTCTGTCATTTTATGATATGATATGCTATGAATTCTTGATGCTAATGTGAACAGAACCCATATGTTAAATGACTTCAATTTTATGAATCTTTAATTGATTAATGATCCCATTATTATTGTACATTTTATGCTATCATTATCTTCCCTGTGAGCAAATCCCTCACCTAGCCTCACAAGTAAGATAATATGTGTATTACTCACTGAGATTAAATTCTCACCTCTCTTGGTTTAATATTTTCAAGTCCGTAGTAGATAGTGGTGGTTCCAACCCATTTCCTCCATCTAAGCTTGGAACCAACAGTATCTATGTAACTGCCTCTACTATAAAGAATTTGTATTTTTTGTTAATCTATAGTTGCTCTATGATTATGTTAGTAATGTGGAATATGTATAATTACTGTGTTTATGACTCGATCAATATTATTATGAAATATTTAAACCTTAATTAAATTGATGAATAATTAATTGATAATGTTATATTAATTGAAGTAGGGAATTATGAAATGAAAAATGGAAGTCAAGGGTATAAGGTGGAATTTTAGAAGTGCTGGTTTCCTTGCAAGTTGTGTAAATTGTAAAAATTAAATAAGTCGATAACTTGGAATGTTATAATTACAAAGGAAACTCTGGCGAAATTTTTATAAAAATTGCATAAATAATTTATAAGTCAATAATTTATTGGTTATGATGGTTTCTTCGGGAATCGATAGCCTTAAGCTAACCTTTTCCCTAGGATCATCATATCCTGAAGTAGGTATGTGACAAAGTTGGTATCAGAGCATAAGTAATTAAATAAAATAATTGTCATTGAAGATAAGTCAATCATGGAGCATAGGATTCTTCCTTATCGTCATTTGATGTTATTCGTTATGTGCTATTTTGTTTTTTCATAAATTAAGGATCTTGTGGTTTTATGTTTTTAGTGAATATATTGCCTAGACGACATGGAGGGGAATTCAAACCTATTAGGCAGGGATGGCCTTGTCGAGTTCGACAGGATGAGGCAGTGGCCTTGAATATTGCTCTTGATAAGGACGAGGTTGTTGAGCCACCGCAGGCAAGAAGAAGAACAAATGAAGAGAGGTTTGCGAAATATATGGAATTTCTTATTAGAAAAAAATCAAGAATTGAGGAGGGAAATGGAAGAATTGAGGAAAGCCAGGCATGAGCCACCTCCAGTAGTGATTCCACCACCAGCACCTGCTCCTCCACCTGTTCATGTTCCGCCACCAGTTCCTTAGGGTGGTTTGGTTCCTCGACAGGCAGCTAGAAGAGTGATTGATGATGGGGGAGTTAAAGTGTTTACTTTTCTCAAGATGTGTCTACTAGAATTCAGAGGGGAGTATGGTGATGAACTTAGTGAATTTTTGGAAGAAGTTGAGAAGGTTATCAGAAGATTACCCTGTTCTGATGCTAGAGCCATTGAATTGGTGAATTTATTATTAAAGAGAACTGTTTGGTCATGGTTCGAGCAACATGTTGAAGAACCATTGTACAGTGATAATCCGCCTACCTAGGAACAATTTAAGCAGATGAGGATGGATGAATTCTTAATTGAGGGGGAGAAAGAGAAAAGATTAATGCAGTTTAATCAGTTAAAGTAAGGAAGCATGAGTGTTGCAGAATATGCTAAAGAATTCCTCATATTGGCTAAATTTGCAAAGAGTGAGATTCCAAATGAAGCTATAAAGATTATGAGATTTCAAAGAGGGTTGCATACACATCTGCATAACATTCTATTAGCTACAGAATATACCTTCCTGACTAAGTTGATAGATAAGGTGGTTCAGATGGAAGAAAAATATAAAGACGAAAGAGTTGAAAGGGAGCAGAAGAAGAAGGGTACCTTTAGAGGGCAAAACAGCATAAATAGAGGGGGTAGCAGTAGTTATCAGTCTAGGCCCTCTGATATGGGTACTAGGCCAGTTGAAAGTAGTAGCCGGAGTAAGAGCAGGTTTGTGGCTACTTCATTCACCCCTCAGATGTCTTCTAGTACCTTCATATTAGAGAAGGCCAATCAAACTTTTCCTTTTTGCTCTTAGTGTGGCAAGCAACACCTGTGTCCCTACCGATTTATTACTGGAGCCTGTTTAAGATGTGGACAGTAGGGTCATTACATAAGAGATTATCCACTTACTTGGGGACAACAGTCAGCACCCACAACATCTTAGCCTACAGTCCAATAGAGGCTTTAGAGGCAGAGGCAGAGGCCAGAGCTTAGCTTAGGGTGCACAATAGTCGGCATGTAATATCCTAGGAAGCCCCATCTTGTAAGCATGAATTAATTCTCAGTTTATGGTTTAAAAGCATTGAAATGATGGGAAATAATTTTAGAGACACAGTTAGAAAGCAAATGAAAAATTTTTCTGGTAATCGTTGGTGTCGAAAATATTGCCGGGAAAATAGCAGTCCGGCTAATTTAAGAATTTTTGATCCAAACCTAGGGGATTAAATAAGTTAATTTTATGTGAAATTATGGTGAAAAGAAAGAGTTGAAAAATATTTTGGAACACTGAAAATAAGATTAATGGCAAAATTGTAAATAAAGGCAACTTTGAGGGTAATTTTAGAAATTCACTGTCTGGGATCCAGAAATAATTCAGAACTATTTTTAAATGATAGAATAACTTAAAATAAGGTATTTCACTCCCCACACTTGAGGTTGAATCTAAATAGAATAGACAGAATAAATTACAGAAAGTTTTGTGATCAAAAGTACAAATGAGGAAAATTTTGGGCCAAAAGTGCAATTAAACAAAGTTGTGGGACCCACCAATTGAATCAAACAAAAATTCTAGTGAAAACAAGAAGGAGTGGCCGGCTGCATATTCAGCAAAGGGACAAAAAAATATTTTGAGGATATTTTCTTAAGCTTTAACAAGAATTTGACAATTGTTTGTTTCTAGAATTTTCTTCAAAGTTCTTTCTTCCTTGCAATTTCTATTAGCTTTATATATATATATATATATATATATATATATAAAATAGAAGAAAGCTATCTATTTTATTTTGGGGATGCCGAACCACTTATATAGAAAAAAAAAGAAGAAGAATTACTCATACAATTTTATAGAAATCATTTAACAAAAAGATTAGGAAAGATTAATGGAAGAAAGAAGCTTGATGAAGATAGTTAATAGAAAGTTTGAAATTTAAGCAATTGGAGGGATCAAAGAGGATGGAATCCAAGAGTTTAACTTAAG
>CANXYC010726679.1:0-113607 GCA_948193065.1 Aleurites moluccanus
ATACTGTGAGCATACTGCAGCTGTAAAAGCAATTGCTTGGTCTCCCCATCTTCATGGACTTTTAGCTTCTGGGGGCGGGACTGCTGACCGGTGTATAAGGTTCTGGAATACAACCACTAACTCGCATCTCAGCTGCATGGACACTGGCAGTCAGGTGAAGTACTTATTTTATTTTTATATCTCCACTTTACAAGTAATTGTGTCATCAAATTTATTTTTCTTTGTGCAAGTATATTCTTGCAGCGAATCTAAACTAGTTTTAAACGAGTGCAACAAGTTTCCTTCCATGCAACCTTGACTAGCTGAGTTGGTTGCAAGTGAACTGAAAATCATTGAAAGATGTGCCAAGAGATGCAATTACACCATTTAGGCTTCAAGTTAACATTGGAAAAGGAAAAACTAGTTTTCTTTCTTCCTTGCTATAAATTTTTCAATGGCCAACCATACTGAAGAAAAGAAGTATTAAAAAGGAGAGTGGGTGGGGGACAACCATGTTTTGCTCCTGCTATCCCTTCCTATGACCATGACTCATGTTCAAGAGCCCTAGTCCATAAAATGAAATATTTCCTTGAATGTTACCAATGATACATTTTCAAGACCCAGCAAAAATATTGTGTTTCTAAGCCTTATCATCATAGTATTACTAATTATGGTTGGCTCCCATCATTATCTCTATTCTATGAATTCTTTTACAATATGTATCCGTTCTGCAGAAACTTATAAAAAAAATGAAAGAAAATAGCTTTTGTGAAGAAGTAGATGAATTGCAAAGTATGAAGCCACCATAAATATGAAACATGTTCTATTCAAATTAGCCCTTCTCTCTCTTTCTTCCCCAAATACTTGGATGTGCTGATGTAGACCTTTTAACTATGGCAGGTGTGCAATCTTGTGTGGTCTAAGAATGTCAATGAACTTGTCAGCACGCATGGGTATTCTCAAAACCAAATAATAGTATGGAGATACCCTGCCATGTCAAAGGTACAAAACTTAATGTGTTTATGATAATACAGAATATGTTGTTAAATTTAATTTGACTCGAGATTTATTCTCTTCATGCAGTTGGCAACTCTTACGGGTCATACGTATAGAGTTCTTTATCTTGCTATCTCACCAGATGGACAGGTAGTTCATCCTCCATTGATAATTGTAGTTGATCCTTTAAAAATAAGCAGTCACACAAAGTATTTGTTTTACCCTAATGCATCTTCTTTTCTAAAGCTATATGATAACTATTTATATTTCAGACAATTGTCACGGGAGCAGGGGATGAAACTCTACGATTTTGGAATGTGTTCCCTTTCCCTAAATCACAGGTAAATTCTTCATTGGTTCATTTGATTATGAATATATCATTAATTAAGTATCATCTATGCATTTATCATTAATTAAGTCTCATCCTATGTTTACTGCCATCCACAGCTATGTTTGATGTAAGTTTAATATGAAATATTTATAATTACAGTTTAGGTTAATTGAATGGATTCAACAAAAATTTTGACAAAGGAAAAACAAAGGTGGTTTTTTTTTTCCAAAAAAAAAAAGAGAAATTACAAGTGTTTCTGTTGTCATATTTGCTATACTAATAATTTGATGTGGGATTGTTTGAGTAAGACACAGTTCTTATTGCATATACTCTGAAAATCACATTCCTGAATAATTCCTCTAGCCTTGCGGCAGACAAACTCACGTATGGATTAACTATTAATGCAGAATACTGATAGTGAAATTGGAGCATCATCTCTGGGAAGAACTACAATCCGGTAATTCATGGAGACAGCTTCTTGTTTAAAATATCTTGAGCTATTTCAGCACAGGAAGAAAAGGTCGTAAATATTTCATGAGCTCAGAGATGATTGTAAAAAATGAACCTCAATGGATTGGTTTTCTCAAACCGAACCACGAACAGCCACGAAATTTCAGGAACCTGAAAGAACTGAACACCATGCGGATGTGATGGAATTTCTAGTGGTTCCTGCAAATTGTTAATTTTGTATTGTGCTCCTTTGAGTTGTAACATGTATAGTGAGAGGTGTATTTTTTTTTTTTTTTTTGTTGGTATTATTAAATGCTCCTTGCATTTGTATATTAAGAGAGGACACATTAAAAAAATTGTCAACATTTTTATGGAGTACGTATTCATAGTTTTTGTAATTAAATTATTATTATTATTTTGAAGCAGTGAATATTTTTAGTATTTGGGAAAATTTTGATTAGTCTGTATTCCAGTACGTTCAGAAATTTTATCAAAACCATATCAAGAGGATTGCAATGAACTTAGTAAGGATAAAAGACTGTTCTGGGATAGAAACATATACAAGAGCAAATGTTAAAACCTCCTCAAACCCTTGTTGGGAAAGGGTTGCTATTCTGATGTATTCGTAAATCAGTATCACCAAAACAAAATTAAGATTAATATTGGGCTATACTTGAATATTGTTTGCGCCATTATATAAATTCAATACCCCAAATGGTGGCATCATCATTTCAAAGACCCACTGCAATAACCATTTCCGTGCATTGGATTTTTTTTTTTTTAATATTCAAAAATTAAAAACTATACTATATACAAATACTAAGCACCAAATGATATAATAAAACAATGAAGTGCTAGTACTCACTAGTATTGGACACATACCATTTTAAGGCTTGCAAGGTGCTTGTTGACAGCTCTGCTAGGTGGCCTGACTATTTCCAGAATTTGCATCCATGGCCACGTGGGTCTCCTGGGACCAAGGAATTAGGCTCATTGGTGGAAAACAACACTCACAATTCTCTTGGCATGGTTCTGGCAAATTCCAATTACTTGCTGGTTTTGCCTGCTGGCTGCTTTCACTGTACCCGTATGCCCCACAAGAAGGAGAAATTGGCCCTCCTGCATCTTTTAGTGGACCCCAGCACTCAACTCTGTTGAATTCTGGAATGTTTGAATGGAAAAAAACCCAAACCAAAGCCTCCTGTAATCCCGGATAGTAGTTGAACAAATTCCCATCTCCATGGACAAAGGCCTTTAGGACCTACTCATTAAAAAAAATACACGAAAAGAAAAGAAGGAAATTAAGGAAATCCCAGTTGTTAATTGTGATTAAAATCACTAATCAAGATAAGTTAATGGCAGATTTACCACAGGAAGTTCTTTGCAGAAGATGAAATATCTAAGCCTGGCACATAGATCTAATAGAAAATGGCCTCCACTTATATGACAGTTGACATGAAGAGACATCTTTCCCTTTACTTTCTTCCATTCTGCCACTACTTCATCTCTGTACAATTTGTTGGACCATCCCTGCAACTGCAACCAAAACCCAGTTAAAAGTAATCTTTTTCCTTTTAATTCACTATCAGAAGCCTCTTTATTAAAAAAAAAAAAAAAAGAAAAGAAATGATCATTCATTCAATTCAAGCAACCAAATTATACCCATGCAAATACTCTGTTTTTCCTCTGTTTCTGCCTTTCAGTACGATATCCAAAGACACACATCTTATGTTCTTTATATATGATCCTTTATTTTCCACTTTCATATTCTTTTTAAATTTCCTCAATCCTCATTTGTTTATTTTATTGGCTTAATATCCAATATAATAATAAAGAACTTTCAAGATCCTCTGTTTTTTATTGAATCTAAAATTTAAAGATTCCAACTTCAAAGAAGAAATAAAATATGATAACAAGATAGAAGAACAAGTAAAAAGAATAGATCTTTCAGTTGAAAAGGCATGATTTAGCATGTGGATATTGCAGATCAAAGATTACCTGAGAATTATTTATAGTTTGTGAGATGGCTAAAGTAAACTTAGCAGTAATATCACTATGTGTTAATGTATAAGTCCTTGGGAGTTTCCCTGGATGTTTATTCTCATCAACTCCAACAAACAAAACCTTAAGCTTTGAAGCCTCAAAAGTAGATGGCCCAAATAATCTAGCTACCTGATCCAATCAAAACCCATAATTCAAAATCAATTTAAAAGCCAAAAAGAAAAAAGAAAAAAAAAAAAAAGAAGAAGAAGCTTACAGGACTAAAAGATAGGTTCTTCTTCTTGGGTTTTCTTCTAGAGGGAAACAGAGGACTATCCTGTTCCAAAACAGAGGGTCTTGGCTTTGAAGGGAGGAGAGGAACCATAGTCAAAGTACCCATCACACTGGCTCTCTTGTTCACTCTACCCTGTTATCTTCCAACTTTCGTGGGCATCGAGAAATGGATACCCAAACTAATTATAAAAAAAGAAAAAGAGTTTAATTTTGAAGATTAGAAATGTATTTTTTTTTTTTTTTCTCTTTTTTCTTTATTCTCCTTGTTTTGCTTTGCTTGTGTGCTTAACTTTGTATTGGAGACCTAGAAGCATCAAATTTTGGACTTTAGACAATAAAGAAAGAAGCAAACAAGTTGGTGTGTTTTGGACTCGCAAACTTTGGTGTTAGATAGCGTACAGGTTAACAGTAGTTTTCAAAAGCCTTTGTTGGCGGTTGGCTGTTGATTTTGATAGCGAACTGGCGAAATTATAAAGTAGATATAATTTCAAATAGGATTAATTATTATTTAATTTTTTAAATTTAATAAAATAATTTTTATATTTCAAAAAATTTATTATTTAATTTTTTTCTTTTAATTTAATCATATGAATGATTCCTTCTGTCTTTTTTTAATAAATTTTGTTAAAAAGCTTAAAAAAAAAAAATTAATATCTAAAATATCTTTTTTTATTATTAAGAATATTATTCTAAAATAAAACTTATAATTTATCTCTCTCACTCTCTCTATATATAAACCTATGACTAAAAAAAAATCTTATAAAAAATGGAGTTTAAAAATTCATATTAAATAATCAGAGATTTATAGGTTAATTATTATTTAGTCTCTGAAATTTATCGAAATTAATAAAATAATAATTATTTTTGTGTGGCTAATTTAAAAAATTTAATAACAAGTGAAAGATATTTTAGTCATTTTATAAAAATTTAACGATAAAAATTGATGAAATAATCAAATCACTCACAGTATTAAAAGATAAAAACTAAATAATAATTTTCTTAAAATGTATAAATTATTTTATTAATTTTGACAAATTTCAAAGATTATATAGTAATTAATCCTTCCAAATATGTGGCATTCCATCTTGAAAATAGAAAGAATTAAATAAGAACACATAAATAAAATTATTTATATATTCACTATCTTATAAGTTTATTAACGTCTCTTTTTCTTAAGATTTATTATGAAAATTGAGAAATTATTAGGTAGGATAATAATATTTTTTTTTTATTTATATGAAAATTAATTTATATAAATGTGTTTTCATTTTAATTATATTTTATATGAATAGGAAGAATATACTTTTATTTTATCTAATAGTTTCTTATGAAAATTTTTGAAATTAAGTGGAATATTTGATCTTGTTCAAGTCCATGAGAACTTATCTCTTGATATCAAGTCAACTCAACGAGTGCGTTAAAGTTAAATGGGCTCACCTATTCAAAGTATGCACTCAAACCTAAACTTTTATGGAGATCTTTCAAACAATGAGATACTTAATCATTATTATGTTTATTATTATTTCTAAATGATTGAATTTCCAACATTTATATTAAAAAAGAATAATGAGAGTCTTTTATTGTGTATAATTAAATAATTTACGTCGAGGGGTATGCTCATATAAATAGCACATAAATATGAGATTCGATGTAGGAAATTCAAGAGGCATGCTTATATAAATAGCCCATCAATAGGAGATTTTAAAACACAACTTTAATAATTGAGTTGAAGAGTGTAACTGGGTTATTGAGATAGTATGGAAGATGGTTTACAATTTTGTCAATTTAAAAATTATTTTTGAAACGTAAGTACGTAAGTTAGGGAAAAAATTTTGAAAATCGGTTGTTTTCATCTTGCAAATACATCTGCAGGGTGCTTCCCAAGTTCTTTGCTGCAGCTTCCATGGTTGCTTAGTTTTACTGACCCCTAAAAAGAATTCCATTTTTCTTTGAAGTTTCAAAAATGGTTGGGCCAAATAATCTTGCCACCTGATCAATCATCATTTTTCAATTAAAAAAAATGAAAACCCTATGAAAATTGATTGATTATAGACTTGTAGTCATGTAGAAGAAAAAAGAAAGTACTTACAGGAGCAATAGCAGAGAGGTTCTTCTTGATGGATTTTGTTCTTGCAGGAAAAAACAAGGAACTGCTTTGTTCAAAAAGAAGAGGTCTTCGATTATTCTTGCAAGGAAGACAATACCAACAATCAAAGAACCCATTTTCTTTATCTCTCTGTCTTTGCTCTGCTTTTATGTCAAAGCACCAGTTTAGCCTACCCTTGATATTTTCACGACACGGCCCCTACTTTAATTTGGAAAATTATGTTGTTTTGTGTTTGATAATTCGATTATCAAATTAAAATTTTATTTATTGTAATTTTTATAAATTATTCTTATTTACTTAAAAAATATAATTTAAAGGAGTTAAAATATATTTTAAATTAAATTTCAATCTCTTTCATTTTTTATTTACAATTAAAAATTCAGTATATTGTAGTGAATAATATTTTTAAATTTTCAAATTAAAGATCCATGCACCTACAAAGAAGAAATCAAAATTCAATAGGATAACTCTCTTAAACGATTTGTGTGTTAATATGACAAGTGAATATCTCGATTTTGTATCTCCATTTACCAAAATTATAGGAGTTTTTAATATATATTTAAATTATTTACCTTATTTGATATAATAATAATAATAATAATATTGAAATATTCTTTATAATCATAAAATTTTGAGAATGAGTTTATTCAAAAATTAAAAATTAAAAAGTGGAATCAAAATTTTACTCTGAATTCTCTAATTTTTTATTTATTTCATTTTTTATGTTATAATCTTTTTTATGTGTCATGTCTTTTATGAAAAGATATTGACTATCAAATATTTTAAAAAAATAAATGGTATGTTGCATAAAAAAAATATGAAATAAAAAATAAAAAATGAGATACATAAGGAACGATAAAAATTTGGCTCTTTTATCTTTTGTTTTCTATATTTCATTTTGAAGCTTAATTAGCTTTTATTAACTCAAGTTTTGTAGCATTAATTTTTCATTTAAAAAAAAATAAAAAAAGCTGATATTCGGCTACTAATTTAATTATAGGGGATAAAAATAAGCTGGACTACTCAAAAACTCGACTAGAGAAAAATTCATTGAGTTTAATTTCCCTATTTAATTCTAAAGATTTTGTTCTTAGGCCTCCAAATATTTCAGTTATTTAAAGATTTATTAAATTTATTTTATTTTTTCTCACAATTTCTAATTTCTAAAATTACTTAAAAGATATTCAAAATTTCTCAAGTCATATCTCATTCAATCCAAAAAAAAAATTAATTTAAATAATATTTTAACTTTGTTTTACAATAAATTCAAATTTAGTTTTTAACATTAAATTAAATGAATTAATTATCATATAAGCAATCATATTTGACTTGATTAATTTTCTTCTTAAATTTATAATTATACAATAAGCGAAAATTTTGAGTTTAAATATATTTATTATCAAATAATAATAAGAATTTTCATTAATTAATATAATAAGAGTTACAATTATTAATTTGTATGAGATAAATTTTTTAGATACATTCATTTTATCATATTATTATCCATAGTTTTTTAATGCAATAAACCATGTTTTATGATCAAATTAATGTCACTTGTATTTATTTTATCGATTTAAAAAAAATAGATCGATAATTAATTTTTAATAATTAAATATTTAAATAATTAATAATTTCTTAATTATTAAATAACAATTAAATTATATAATAGAGTATCCAAAAATCCCCTAAAACTCAACCAATCATCCCTCATCTCTCAGACTATTGGGTGGAACAAGGAACTGCTAATAATCTACTAACTCACTCATCCTAAATAACACATGGTTTACTTGCATAAGCTGCATGCTCAGGGTACTGACAACTGAGCTCAGTTGAAAACTCGAGCTTGACTGATGTGAACTCTGAGACTAGGTTTATCCTTTACTTCTTGATATTCCTCTTAATCCTCTACCTCGGAATGTTGTTGGTGTTTGTTATTTTAATTAAATTTTTACTTGATTTGAGAATAGCAAAAATAATAAATAATAGCAAAAGTAAAATTTGTCGCTCATTATAACAGGTTTTCATTTTTCCCCCTAAAATAATTATATTTTTCCGCTCAAATTAAAGGAATAAAGTTAATGAGTAAAAAATGAGTTATTAATTAAATAATAATTAAATTTATTTACTATTTATTATTGTATGAACGAAAAGTTTGTAATAAAATGAAAAAAATATTTTTTCTCAAATTATAAATAATAATTCAGAATATGTTTTATGAAAAAAATAAATTAGTAATAATATAAAAAAAGAAAAAAATATTTTTTCTTTAAGTTATAAATAATTATTTGGAATACTTTACATGAGATTATTGAAAAAATTAAACTAATTTTTTTTTATTATAGATGATTATAGATAATTTTTTTAATTTAACCAATTTAGTAATAATTATTATATGAAGTAAAAAATTAATAATAATATGAAAATATGATTTTTTTTTTAAATTGTAAGTTGAAATAATTTTGGACAAATTATAATTTGAAACAGTAGTGTAAAATATTTTTTAATTTAAAAAATAGTAATAATATAAATAAAAACAAAAAAAATATTTTGCAGGAAATTTAAAAATTAATAATAAGAAGAATAAAAAAAATTAAACCCAAAATTATAATTTGAAATACTTTTTTCTAAATTATAATGTGAAATAATAATTTAGAATATTTTTATTAATTGAAAAATAGTAATAATATAAAAGAAATTAAAAAATTTAGGGAAATTTAAAATAATGACTTAATCAATTTATAAAATATAAGTAATTTTTATAAAATCTGATAATTTTTTATAAATATTAGGACTTTAGTATAATATTTTATAAATTATAAAATTTATAAATTATATATCATTTTTATAATATTTTATAAAATATTAAGATCTGTAGTGAAATATTTTATAAATCATATAATTTATAAAATATAAGATATTTTTATAAAATTTAGTACTTTTAAAATAAAAAATGTAAAGAGTTAAAGTGATTCATCACCGCTATTTGAAGAGACCTAACTCTTGGCATTCTTTCTGATCCTCTTTCACTGTTATTGCTTTTATCATAGACTAGCTTTTGACTTTTATGAACTTATAAAACTTCAACTAAAAGTGCTATTAAATTACTATTGTGAATGTATTTTTATTTTTTTTTTTTATTTTAAGTGCTAATTTTTTTTCTTTTACAGATTATTACAACTTTAATTTTTAACATAATTTAAAGCTTAAGTAAAGTTTGGAAGTGTTTTTTTTTTTTTTTATGTAAGTGTGTTTTAAAACAAAGTGCATAACAATGTTATACAGATGTGCAATTGGTAAATATATGCCATGCAATTTAATTTTTTTATGTCTGAATTTATATCCGACACGATACACGGCCGGGCAACATGTCTTGAATAATCATGTAGGATATTTGAGGTCCACAAATATCTAATTTTTTAATTTTATTTATATTAATTTAAAATGAAAGATTTAAATTTTTCCAACATTTGTAGTGAAATTAAATAAAATATATATATGTATGATGAGTATAAATTATAACAAAAATATTAGGGTTATTTATAAACTAATGTCATCAAATTTCTTTTTTTTTTTATTTAATATTATTTATTGTTTATTTTATTTTATTTTAATAGATTATTTTATATATTTTTTTTAGATTTATTGAAAGATTAGAGGACAATTTCAAAAAAAAAAAAATTAAAGACTTATTTAAATTGAAGTAGGAATGAAAGTAAAATTGAAAATTTTGAAATAAGTGAAATTGGATTATAACCAAATCAATCAATAAATAAAAATAAAAAATAAAAAAAAAAAGGTAAAAGATTAAATGCATCAAAAATATTGGCCACCTGACAATTTCAAAAGGCACAATTCAAGTGTTAAAATAGGCACAATTTGCATTGTACGCATGGTCGTTCAAAATATTTTTATAAAAAATAAAAAATAATACATTACATATTATAATATTTTATAAAAAATTTAAAATTTTTTATAAAAATTAATATTATTTTATAAATCCTCTGCAAAATACACAATATTTAACAAGAAATAATAAAAAATTATAAAATTGTATTTTTTTATAAATTATTTATTTATAAAATTAAAACACTACAAACACTTATTTAAAAAAATTAATAAGAAATTTTAAAAAATTTAATAACATTATGTAAATGATTTAATTTAAAAAATAACATGTCTCAATATTATATAAATCATTTTAAGTATTATATATATATATATATATTTGAGATAAAGGATTAAATAAAAAATAAAAACTATCAAACTTATTACCACGTTAATACTAAATTACAAACTATAATGAAGTAGGTAAATATTTATTATTACTTAATAATTAAAAAATTAAATAATAAATAATTAAGTTGATTTTACAGATTAATATTTGTACCATAATTATTACTCATGTTATAAATAAGTGATAAATTTTGAAAAATGTGTAATATTTTATAAAATCGTACAATCTATAAAATAATACACTATAAATTTTAATATTTTATAAAAAAATGATAAATTTAATAAAAATGACTGATATTTTATAAATTGTATAATTTACAAAATAATACTCTACAAACCTTAATATTTTGTAAAAAAAAATATAAAATTTTATAAAAATAGATGCTATTATGTAAATTATACGATTTATAAAATAATACACTACAAATCTCAATATTTTATAAAAATATAAAATTTTATAAAAATAGGTGATATTTTATAAATTATACAATTTATAAAATTTTATATTATCAACCCCAATATTTTATAAAAAATATAAAATTTTGTTTAAATGGGTGATATTTTATAAATCGTACAATTTATAAAATTTTATACTACAAAATATATTGTAAAAAAGTATAAAATTTTATAAAAATGGATAATATTTTGTAAATCCTATAATTTATAAAATTTTACATTACAAATCCCCATTTTTTAAAAAAAATATTAAATTTTATAAAAATTGATGATATTTTGTAAATCTTATAATTTATAAAATTCTACACTATAAATTTTAATTTTTTTAAAAAAGAGCAAAATTTTGTAAAAATAATTTATATTTTGTAAATCGTACAATTTATAAAATTTTACACTATATATCCCAATATTTTATAAAAAAATGCAAAATTTTGTAAAAATATCTTATATTTTGTAAATCGTACAATTTACAAAATTTTACATTACACATTCTAATATTTTATAAAAAAGTGCAAAATTTTATAAAAATAACTTATATTTTATAAATCGTATAATTTATAAAATTTTATATTACATATCCTAATATTTTATAAAAAAGTGTAAAATTTTATAAAAATGTCTTATATTTTATAAATCGTATAACTTACAAAATTTTACACTACAAATTCTAATATTTTATAAAAAAGTATAAAATTTTATAAAAATGACTTATATTTTATAAATGGTACTATTTATAAAATTTTACATTATGAATCACAATATTTTGTAAAAAAATATAAAATTTTATAAAAATTGCTTATATTTTGTAAATCGTATAATTTACAAAATTTTATACTACTAATCCTAATTTTTTGTAAAAAAAATACAAAATTTTATAAAAATTGTTTATATTTTGTAAATTGTACAATTTATAAAATTTTACACTACATATCTTAATATTTTGTAAAAAAAGCGTAAAATTTTATAAAAATGACTTATATTTTGTAAATCGTACTATTTATAAAATATTATACTGTAAATTCTAATATTTTGTAAAAAAGTACAAAATTTTATAAAAATATCTTATATTTTGTAAATTATACTATTTCCAAAATATTACACTATAAACCCAATATTTTGTAAAAAATTGCTAAATTTTATAAAAATGTCTTATATTTTATAAATTGTACTATTTACAAAATATTACATTACAAACTCCAATATTTTATAAAAAATTATAAAATATTGTAAAAATGACATAGAATTTGTAAATTTTATAATTTACAAAATATTACACTACAAACTCCACTATTTTATAAAAAAAAAAATCAAATTTTGTAAAAATTACTTATATTTTGTAAATTGATTAATTTATTATTTTTAATTTCCTTAAATTTTTTAATTTCTTTTATATTATTACTACTTTTTAATTAATAAAAATATTCCAAATTATTATTTCACATTATAATTTAGGAAAAAATATTTCAAATTACAATTTTTGGTTTAATTTTTTTTATCCTTATTATTACTAATTTTTAAATTGCCTGCAAAATATTTTTTATTTTTATTTATATTATTACTATTTTCTAAATTAAAAAATATTTTACATTACTGTTTCAAATTATAATTGTCCAAAATTATTTCAAGTTACAATTAAAAAAAAATCATATTTTCATATTATTATTAATTTTTTTCCTTCATATAATAAATATTACTAAATTGATTAAATTAAAAAAAAAAAACAAAATCATCTATAATAAAAAAAATTAGTTTAATTTTTTCAATAATCTCATGTAAAGTATTCCAAATAATTATTTATAACTTGAAGAAAAAATATTTTTTTTCTTTTTTATATTATTATTAATTTATTTTTTCATAAAACATATTCTGAATTATTATTTATAATTTGAGAAAAAAATATTTTTTTCATTTTATTACAAACTTTTTGTTCATACAATAATTATTAATAAATTAATTTAATTATTATTTAATTAATAACTTTTTTTTATAAATTAACTTTACTCTTTTAATTTAAGTGAGAAAATATAATTATTTTAGTGGAAAAAGTGAAAACTTGTTATAGTGAATAGCAGGTTTCACTTTTGCTATTACCTATTATTTATATTATTCCCAAATCAAGTAAAAATTTACTTGAAAACCATAGCAAACACCCTGAAGCTTTGGCATTGAAGGTCACTGTACATATTCCCAGTATATGAGATGCATCGGGAGTAGTGTAGTAGAAGAGTTGAGCTACACTAGCCATCGAATTCTGTGAATATGTCTGCTAACCTCCAAACTAAGGACACTCTTTGATATGATGGCCTGATTGCCTTCAACTGTAACATAAATCCAAGCCCATAAGGAATAAACCATGATGTGTCCTACCACATATCATGATTAAATATTGCAATCAAATCAAAATCATAGAACTTTTATATATTATATTAAAATTTGAATTTAAGTTATAAATTAGAGACAATAGATGTAAAATTTAGGGAGTAAAATAATTAATAAAATCTCAAAAAAGGTTAAAGAATAATAATCCTATAAATGAAAAATATTATCATACAAGAAGTTTATTAACTGTTATTACAGGTTTGTACTCCTTTGACCATATATATATATATATGGTTAAAAAGAGTAGCAGCATGAAGAGGGTGAAAGCATCTGGATTTTAGTAAATTAGAAGAAACAATTATTTAATTATGAAGTGAATGATATGATAAAAGTTGAATTTCTATGGTTTTTGGGGAATTCTTGTCTCTGGTGGACCTATGAACAATTCAGTCTCCACTTCCATGCTTTCTCCTTCTCTGTTTGCTATTTGTATTTGTTGCTTGTTAGTTGACCACTCCATTGGTTGCATCCCACACTATCAAATAAAATTACACCCACCAGTTTTTTAAAATTAAGACCAGATTAATGAAACATTACAATATAATTAATAGAAAAAACATGTACCTTCTCTCTCAACTTAGTATTTTCTTCCATTAGGATTTTCTCCTGAGATAGAAAATGGTAACAACAATCAGCAAATGTTTGAATGGATTTAAGTCCTAAAAGTCTCACCCAAATTTACCTCTTCTCTTAACTTCTCAATCTGCTCTCTAAACAATTGATTCTGCATGGAAGCAAAGTAAAAAAGTGAGATAGTTTCAGTCAACTTTTCTTTGATAAAAGCAGAAAATTAAGATCTTAATAATAATAAAATCAAACTCTCATTATGAACAAATACGCTATTCTATTTATAGATGTAATAAAGGATGATTGGTTCCAAGCTAGACCAAGAAAGTGGTTTTCAACCCATAGATATAATGTTACCTTTCTTGTCCTGATTCTTGTTAAGCTTCGCTCCAACTGATTCTCTAATTGCTGTAGCTCATCAATTGAACACGGTTCCAACCCATCTCCTAGCAGTTTTCTGCAAATGGATAAACCAAACTCCAAGACTTTATAGACAAATTAGAAAGAAAATTGTATGTATCCTCAGTTATATACCCAAGAAAAGGATATTAAAAAAAAAAAATAGAACTTTATTAAGGGCAAGAGTCAAACTAAAGGCTTGAACCGTTTAGAAACTTCAAGATTTTCTATCTTCTTTGCCAAGCTAAATGTATCTTCCTTCATATTCTGCATGAAAAATAACAGAAGACTGAGTTTGAAGAACATAAAGACACCTGTGAATTAAAACATTTATATCATGTTTGATTTGATCACCTTCAAAATGGAACGAAAATGAAAATGAAGCTTTAAATTTAAAGAATTATATTTAAAAAAATTAGCTTATATTATTACGGAAATTAAGAGTTTAACACATCTGCACATAATATCAAATTAATGCTGGTTCAACATGTTATGAATGAAGGACTAACCTGCATGTTTTCTTGAACTGTTTTGATGGTGATACCAAGATCCTTTGCTTTCTTCTGATACCGCTCTACTGTCTTGTTAATACTGAAGCACTCCAAAGGAAAACAAGAACAAAAATGGAAGCTCTACTGAGTAGAATCTCTATAAATTCAACAAACTAAATATATGGGATGATCAAGTTATATTTTCTTACTGTATCTAAAGTAATTTGATAAAATTAAAGAGAAATCAAAATTCAATTTTAAAAAATATATTCAAACTCAAAATTCCAAACAGATCCCAAGTGTCAAGTACTCAGCTTTTTGGACTCCAACTCAAAATCCTGAATTTCATGAAGTCTATCTTTAATAATTACTATATACATATATATAATAATTATTAAAACAGATGCCCATTTGTTATTAAAACAAATAATTAACAATACATGATGCATATTTGTAGCAACTTATTGATAGTGTTATCATTGTTAATAATATATTAATAGTATTGCCAAATATATAATAGTATTATTAAAAACTTTTAATAACAGAATTTTATATATTAAGTGGCATTGTTGTTAACTTTTATTTAGTATCAAGTTTTCGCCTTTTAATTTAATGCAGCCCCTTCAAATTAAGAAAGAATTTTTCTTATAGTATATATATTCCATTGAACAAAACTCTAGTTAATAACCTTTCTCCTTCATCATTTATACACTATTTCATCTACAACAACATTACAATATTTAATTGCTGACAGTTTCTTCAGCTAAAAAGACTAATTATATTAATTATCAGTACTCTCTTTGACTGTAGCCCTATTTCCTCTTTATAATGATTTATATAACACTATTTATGGAGTTTCGAACTTCATGCTTGATATCCATTTGAATCAGGAAAATCATTACATCAAGAACCAGAAAACAAGCTCAAAGAGGTCTAAAGAAACTGAAATTAGGCAAGATAAGGCTATTTCTCTCTGACATAAGCCCCAAGATTGACATACTTGAGTATCATTCAATATTTTCAGATATAGAACTATTCAAAAATATTTTTTTATATATAAAAAATTGTTTACACATTAAAAAAGAAAAATAAATAATTTAAATGCATTATACGAATCAATACATATTAAGCAAGCCATCACACGGTCAATCATGTTCCCGTTCAATAATTTTGTTACATTCATTTTTAAATTTTTGACAATCTATTATTCTCAAATAATATATTTTTAAATTTTTGACATTATCAATTCATGTTAAACTCGCGAGTTGACATATTAATGTCATGTCTTATTAGTATATGTGAGAACTAATACAAATTGAATTCAACTAATATAACATACATTTTTAGGCACTAGTAACACATGATACAATAAAATCAATCTACTGATGCAGAAACATCATAACTAATAAGGCAATTCAAATTCACATTGAAATTTGAATTCTTTATCTCTACTAATCACCACAATTGAGAATCACTTCACTTAAAAGTTTAAGATATTAAATGCATGAGAAACAAAAACAGATTTGATAAGACTATAATATATATACATCAAGTTATGAGGATCATATAGCCGTCAATGGCTATGAATTATGATTCCATGATAGGAAATATGAATATATGGCCTGTAAAGAGAAACCTACAGTAGGTTGCCTTAGCAATTGAACCAAAAACTGTCACAAACCTCAGCTGCTTTTGAATAACAATTAAATGAAGGAAAATAGTTGCTGCAAATACAAATACATAAAACATTTCCAGACATCCAAATTAATTTACGTGATTCAGTTAGATAGTTTATATTTACGGACATAGAAGTTTTATTATTCACTTATCTATGTTTATATAATATATAAAAACTCATATTTATAATGAAAATATATAACACTATAAGAAAAATTAGTAAATAGCAACAAAATTTATCGAAGGACTAAATTTTATCGCTAAATACTGATTGATTTAATTTTGTCGCTAAATACCGATAAAATTGAAATAAAGAAAAAATTATTGATGGACATTAACAGAAGACCAATATAAATTTATCAATGGAAAAATTTTGTTGGTAATATTAGATGGGAAAAATTAGTGTTTTATTTTTTGTTGATATTTTTTAAATGATAAAATTTTTTCCAAAAATTGAAAATTAAAAAAAAGGCAAAAATTTATAATTTGTCAGTGGAATTTTTTGTTGGTGAATTTTAAGCGGTGAAGTTTTTAATAAAAAATTTAAAATTTTAAAAAACAAAATAGAAAATTCACCGATGAAATTTTCAGAAATTAAAAAATTGCTAAAATAAAAAAATTTACCTTATAGATGAAAAATTCCATTGCTAAATTTTAAATTAAAAAATATTAAATCTCACTAATTTCTCCTTTTCTTAATTTCTTCTTTCTTTTTTCTTTTTTTTTTTGTTTATTCTTCTTTCTTCTTTTTTTCTTTATTCTTCTTTCTTCTTTTTTCTTCCTTTTAATTTTTTCTTACTTCTTCCTTATTCTTCTTTGTTCTTTATTTCTTTCTTCTTCTTCTTTGTTCTTCATTCTTCATCCATCTTTCTTAATTCCTTTTCTTCCTCTTCTTCTTCTTCTTCTTTCATATTCCTTCTCCATTTTTCTTCTTTTTTCTTTTTCTTCTTATTTCTTCTTTATTTTTTTTTTATTTAGTTTAATTAAACTGTAAATTATTATTTTATTTCATTTAATTTATTTTTTCCTTCTTCTTTTTTTCTTCTATTTTTTCTTTTAAATTTAGGAGAATTTTAGCAAATAAATAATTTTATTAATAATTTTATTTTAAACTATTATTTTATATATTTAGTTAAATTAGTAATTTTAATAATTTTATTAGTTTAAATTAATATTAAATTAACATAAGTTAATTTTAATTTTATTAAATTTAAATGACGATTACCAATGAAATTTTTAAATCATAAAAATATTAAAATATAATTACCAACAAAGTTTTTAAAATTAAAAATATTTTTATCAACGGATTATCAATGAAATATTTTAAATTTTGAATAATTTAAATAAAGTTGCTAATTTTTTTAGAAAAATTACATACGAAATTTTTTTGTCGTTATTTTTATCTACAAATACATATATAAGAAAATACCAAAGAAATTTTCATCCCTAATTTACTGATTTACGAAATTTTTATCGATAATAAATTACTGACAAACATTTTAATGACAGAATTTTTTCATTAGTAAAAGCAATTACCGACGAAAAAATTTGTCGCTAGATTGTAAATTTCTTGTAGTGTATATTATCAGATAAATAAGTCACAAATCACTCCATATATTAATCAAATGATTTTATCAATCAATTATATAATTTTATCATAATAATGAGATTCTAATCTAATAAGAGATCCGCAAGAAGAACGGTAATATCTGAATGATATTGAGTAAAGCTGAGAAAGATTAGCCATAATGAATAACATATTATTGGTTTCAACATTACGGCTTGTTAAATAAGAAATTAATAGCCTATAGTTTGAGTTGAATAGAAACATGGTTTAAAAGATTTTGTTACTTCAATCTTATGATAGAAAATGCATCCTATCTACAATGGCAAAACTCTCTAAGGAAAAAAAAATTAGGATATTATTAGCTAGAATTCAAGAGTTACAATTTCACAAAAAGGAAAAAAATTTGAAATATATATATATATATATATATATATCTGCAGTTTTGATCACAAAAAGCAATATAAAGTGACTTATCAACCAATAATTTGATCAAAGATAAATGATAGTTTGGAGAAGAAATTTTCATTAAGCTATATGTGTTTTTTTAAGAAAAGAATAAAACTTCATCATATTAAGGATTAAGGCTACAACAATATCATACTATACGGAGAAATAAGTACAAGAAAATTAGTAAATTTAAGGTCTCTCAAGAAGTAGAAAATTTAAATCTATACAGAGAGATGAAGAGAGCATTATTAAGTTATATGCGTTGTTAGTCTCAAGTTTATTGGTGAGTAATTATTTAATTAAGTACTATCAAAAGTTATTACTTTTAATTGGGTTTAGTTAATGTTTAGGGTCACAAATCAAACTATTACACTTAATAACACTAACATCAAGATCAAGAAAACTCTTACCAATACAGATAGTGGTCACCTTGGAGAAAGCAGTACGATTCTTTTAATAACCAATATTGTAATTTATAAATATATGAAAATGGGTGTAAGAACTTCAAAAATAGTCAGCCAGATTCCTGGTTATTAGTCCTTTTCAATTTTATTTTTTTGGTCCTTTTCTTAGTCTTAATTAAACACCTTAATTTAATTTACTACCGGTTTTATTAACTCCTTCTGATTAGTTATAACTACCAACATCTAACCTTAATAAACAATATATATGCATATATACAATGTTCATTATTAATAAGTTTAGCTTAATGATATTAAATTCATTTTCTAACCCAGATGGTGAAATGTCCTGCTAAATTTCGGAACAACAATGATTTATAGTGCGAAATTCTGTATTTAAATTCTCACTATGTCGAATTCTTTTGAATTAGCACCAGCTACGAAACACGAATAGAGATTAATTAGTGTTGTAAGTATAACAACATCTTGTAGATTAATAAAAAAAAATTGTTTTTTGAACTATCCACAACTATGAGATTGGATACCTCGTAGCTTCATACAAAAAAAATCATTTTCTAAACCATCCACAGCTAAGAAATTACACGTTGAACTTGATCAGAGTCTATTATAAAAAAAATAAGTTGTTCTCGTGTTTCATTTTTCTTGTTTTTACTTGCTAGAAAACAGTTTTAAAGTTAGATAAACCGGTTTTAGTACTTGTTAATTTGAAGATTAAGTTTCTCTAGTGATTATTTTTCTTTTCTTTGAAATAAAGTCAACAGATCTAACAAAATGATGAACCCTAAATGTAAGATTATGCATTAAGATCTGATTTATTTCTTTTTTCTTTTCTTTTTTTTTTTTCCTAAGCATTGGCTGACATATTTATGGACCCAAGAAATTAGAACTAAAATATACAAGACACAAAAAAGAAATTAAACTAAAATATATTAGACACAAAAAATCAACAAGGTTCTGACAAAATCAAAATGAAAATCCAACAGCACAAAATCACTAGCTTAGATTTGATACCAATAATAGATCGAGATCAGATCATAATAGACCCAACTCTTTAATTTTAACTGATAAGGTCATAGAATTTGTACACTTTCAGTACAATCTTGGTTATGTAGCCAAAGAAGGGGGGGGGCTTTCCTTATTTTGTTGCAGCAATAGATATTTGATATAATAATAGTAAATTAAATTACAATTACAGTTAAAGATTTGAAGAATTGTACCTGCAGCTGGAGAACTCATAAAGCTTTCCTCTAGGAGAGAATATTATTAGGGCAACTTCAGCATCACAAAGAACTGATAACTCAAATGCTTTCTTTAACAGCCCATTTCTTCTCTTTGAAAAGGTTACTTGTCTGCTCGTTGCATTCTCTATTCTCTTCATCTGAGTTTTTCCTCTCACCATTTTTATTTATTTATGTTTTTTCTGCAAGAAAAGAAAATCAAGAAAATGAAGGAAAATATTTGAAGATGGGAAGACCCAGAAAAGAAAATTAATCAAATGGGTTGAAATTTTTGTTTATCAGCTATTTGAGTTGAAAACTGACTAATAGAGAACAAATTTAAGGTTTCCAAAAATAGAAAGGAATGACCAAATCTGGTCAAATTAGGAAACGACTAACAAGAAAACTGAAAACCTTCTTTTGTATAAGAGTAATAGAGAAGCCCAAAATAAAATAAAATCTTTGTAGATAAAACCAGAAAGAGAGAGAGAGAGAGAGAACTGGAAGATACACAACAGTACACACACAAACAAACCAGAGAAAGATTGATTTATGAGCAGACGACTAGTAGAAGAAAAAGAAGATTTTATTAAAGATTAAAGATTTAAGATTACCTTAAGTTCTCTCTCTCACTGCCTATAACCCTAAAAGAGTCTCTCTATATGTATAAGTAAAGAAATAATAAAGAAAGAGCAATATATGAAGAACCTAATCTCTTTTTTCTCCTTTTGGTAAATTGAGGAAAAAAACAGACCCCTCCCAAAAAAACAAAACAGGGGAAATCGCCAAATATCATATGATTCCCATTGTTTACTCCACCTAATCAATGACACCTAAGGTTGCACCAAAAGTTTTATACCTATTCTCTTATTTCATGACACCTGGCTTTATTTAACTGACAACTTCTTTTTCCGGTGTCCAGTAGTCAAGGCAAAATTGCCCATGTGAAACCCAAGACACCAAACATTCCTGTCCGTTGCCAGTTCCTCTCGGACAGTTTCCCATCTTTCAAACCCAATTTACCCAAACCCAAACCCAACAAAGGTTGCATGTAAAATCTGCGCACTCATTGCTTATCCCTTTTTCTTTTTTTAATTTGATTTTGAAGATTTTTCTTTTAAACTCTCTGAATGATTTTAATAACACTAAATTATCAAAAGTTTATTAGTTGCCTACTCTTTTTCTTTTATCCGCAAGATTAGTATATTCTTAAGCAAATTTATACCCTTAATTAATTTTAAATGAACTGAAAATTATAATAAAAATTAAATAAATTAAAATTAATAAAAAACATAAGAAATAACAATAAAATAAAAAAGACAAAACATTTAAGACTATTTATAAAAAACTGAATTTAAATAAATTTAATAAAAAAAAATTTATAAATTAATAAAATTTTTTATGCTGAAATGATTTAAATACACTTGCACTTTTAGGTTATTTCATTGTTAATAGACATTAAATTCTCTTGTCGAATGAATTTATAAATATATTTTAATTTTTTTAAATAAATTTATAATTACATTTTCTAAATTTTATTGTAAATTTAAAAATTTCATTTTAATATTTTATTTTTATTTACATAGTAGAGATCAGTACTACAAAATCATGGATTTATTGATTACTCTTTGGCCTCTTATAAAGTTTTGGAGAATAAAAAATGGCAAGAGCAAAAAGAAAAAGAAAAAAACAAAATAAACTCTCAGTGTCCGTACAATGTCAGAAGACACGTCAGTGTTATTCCGTACAATGATGTAGAGTGTCCATCCATTAAAATCATGCCAACACATCATATCACGTGGCTCTTCACCGGTTGGTACGTTAGGACTTTTCCCCTTCTCTTTCTGAACAAAATTCATAAGGTACCCACCCACTCACTCGAGAACATGTTTTGTAACCGTTGGATTAGGATTTTGTTTGGATTCAACGATTTAGATTCGGGTGTACACTTGAGCTTACTGACGCGTGCTTAATTCTTATTTTAAAATAATTTAGGGGTTTTTATTAGCTGGTTTGTGTCAGTGGGTTCCCCAACGGAGTTCCTTTTCTAGACTTTTCAGGTAGAGGTTTTGTGGGGACCATTTTTCGCTATTCGGCTGATGATGAAAACACTAGTGATGGAAATATTTCTTTCTTTTTTCTTTATATTATATATATATATTATTGATAATAGTGCAACCCATTTTGCTGATATTTTCAGCAAACCTTCAAAACCAAACTCATAAAGCATTTGAAGTATTAATCAATTACTAATTGCTTTTTTTTTTTAACATAAAAAAAAATTATTAATTGTGTGATTGGTGTAAAAATACGATTATCAAATCGTCAATCACTAAAAACTGCTTATAACTACTTATAAAATTTATCGATTGAAAAGAAATTTTATTATAATCGAAATTTTTAGTTAGCCAACTAAATAATATAAATTTTTTTAATTAACGACACATATACTGATAATCAATAATTATAGATATTTAATTGACCAATCAACCAGCCCCTAAGACAAATATACATATAAGCTATTAATTATGTCCATTTTTTCTCTTAAATCTTTTTCTTTTTATAATGCAGTTAAAGTTTTTTTTTTTTAAAAAAAAAAAAACGTTTAGCTCAAATAATCTCATTTTAGATGGAGAATTAATCCTCATTGTTCAAGAGAGGTTTCGTTTCTTAGCCACACAATCTTCCCACCCATCAAACTGATTAAACCTACATGATCACCAACTCTCATCCCGCCTCCACAAAGAAATAATTAAGGAATTTTCGCTTTTTTCAAGATAAATATCATCTCATCTCTACGGAGAGAATAAATAAATTTTCAACTTGTTCGAAATAAATTTTTATTAAAAATAATTTTTTTTTTATCTTATTGCCATCTCTATTGAAATTATGTAGAATTTTTAAATCAATTTGTTAAAGTTAAAGAGCTCAATTCTATATTAAATTTACATAATTATTTTTTTAATTAATATGAATTTTTTTTTCATCTTTATTTTATAGAAATGACATATAAGTAATTATAATCTATTTGCCTAAGAGGATTTTTCTTTTTATTTAAAATCAACTTTTATAATAATAATGTCAAATTGATTTATAGCTGTGTATTATTTGATCGAGATGTAATATTTTGTATATTAAAAAATAATATTTAAAATCATTTGCATGTTATTTTATATTATGAATTAATTGCTAGTATTTACATAGTAGTATCTAAAATTTTTCATATACTTAATAAGAACTTGCTTTTGTTTTATCTAATTTTTTATTTTATTAAATTATTCGATATTTAATTACTGCCGACTAATTTTAATTCGAATCATTGATATTTTTTTTTGAGATTTTAACTCTCCCAATACTGATTATTACATTTACAAATATTCGAACTCGAAATCAAACTCGAAATCACTATTTAAAATGTGAAAATATCTAACATTCACACCAGATATCTAACATCCACACCTACCCAATATTGATTTATTTTATCTAATTTAATGTTATCATAAAGTCGATGATACTATGGTACTATTATTTTTATCTTTTTCTCTTCACTTATTAAGTTGCATAATTCTTCGGCAAGGTGTGAGATGCTATTTATCAAAAAGATAATCACTAGTTACAAGAAAAAAGCACTCGTTGAAAGATACACCATACTCAATAATTACCTTAAATATAATTAATCAGGATTATAATGAAATTGATAGATGTAATCTCAATCCATTCTCCACTTGATAAATGTAATCTCAGTCCATTCTCTACTTTTTTTTCTCTCTGACAAAAGATCACTTCAATCTAATTTCAATCAAAGTATATGAAACCCATTGTATCTAGTCCGATCTTATTAGATTGATTGTGATTTGATCCTTGTTTTGATTACTAAATTTAATTTGCTATTATTAATTAGATTTCTGATTTTTATGTTCTTTTTTGTTTGTTATTATTATTATGAGAAAAAAATTGATTTTTGATATAAAAAAATGTTAAAGAATAATTATTTTAAAAATAGATAATAGTTACTTTTCATTTATTTTTCATGAGTTTGAAATTAATTCAAACAAATCCAAGGGCATAGAATTACATATCTTAAGCAAATCCAAGAACATAGAATAATCTCCTAAATATTGATTATAATAATTAAATTATCTATGGTCAATAAAAAAAAAAAGAACACTCTTTTATCAATCAAGTTACTTTTTTATATAAGATTATAATTCAATCAATTTACTTTTTTTTTTTTTTGGAAAAATCCGAATCATCTTTACTTATATGAGTATTAATGATTGTATTATATATACTTGAAGCATACAAATTAAAGATTTTAGTCCCATCATCTTTCTTGAATTGGCAATTGACTAGAACACAGCTCTCATGGATGTCTTTTTATGCATAAATACCTTTTATAAAGGCATAGCAAAGTATAAAGCTAGAGAGCAATGATATATAGTCCTGTTTATCATAATATCAGATTTCAAATTGCAATGGGTGTTTTTCCTCCAAAATTTAAAATTGTATTAGAGAAACAAACAACATTATCATAGATGAAATTGAACCATTTTTCAATTTTCTAAAATTGTGAATCCGAAATTAATTAACTAAAAATAAAACTATATAAGCATGTGATTTAAATATAAGCCAAATATTCCTGTGAAGAATGGGACAATATATGTGAGCTCAGTATAATACCTGAAAATTTTGATTGAAGAAAATTCTAAAATAAATATGAAAATATAAAATTGAGTCTTTAGCATTTAAGTTTAATTAGGAATGAATTTGCCTAGTGGACTTTGCCCCAAATTATTAAGGCCTTTTGCCTTCAAGATGGAGCTCTCGTTGAACAAGCTACAAGCTACATTTATAATGGCATTTTGAACAGATTTCTGAATCTGAACCTCTCTCAATTCCTTCAATACTAAGTTAGCTGATCAAAGATAATAAAATGAACATGTCCCATCAGTCATCACGAGTTGCAGTTAAATATCATGGTTAATTGCGTCGCACAATATGATAGTGGTCTTACTCTACTTATAAGACAATCAGCGTAGCAGAAAGAGCTTGATATGACTAGCAGTTTATCTTTTTAGATTATACGTGAACTCAATTCTGATAAAAATATGTGTCTTGGAGTACTGGGATATAAATTATTGTCCCAACTATAATCAGAGTTAGTTTCATTCTACAACTTCTAATCTCTTTCTCCCTCTAAATATTTTCCTCTCAAGAATTAAATATTTTCTTCCTTGAGAATCCTAATTTCAACAACTGACTTTGACGTTAGAGAGGTTTTGCCAAATTCATACTTAGCACCCTTCATGCATTGCGTTCATTTTGTAGGTCCTCGAACTCGAATTCAAATCTGAACTCAAACACAATAAAGTTTCACATTATCAAACTTCTTGAGGTACTTGGTTAGCTAATTAGTCGCATCTCTTTTACAAGTCTGGTTCGACCTAGCCGTCCTCAAGTTCCTCAAAGCGATTTAGGATTTAATTAGGAAAGATTAAGTGTTTGGTATTTTCATTTACACTACCAACGCGAATCATTAGTATCTAGTTAATGAAAAAGAAGAAAAAGATGAATTGTTTAATTTAAACTCAATTCTTCAACTTGGGCAAAGGCAATAATAGAAGTTTTCTCTCTCTTCCACTAACTAGCACTTAATGCAATAAGAAATGAAAGAGTTAAAATCCCAAAACACCTTTCATTCTTCTCTTCACCATTTACGTTGCAAGCTAATGGTAAAGGAAGAAAAGTTTTGCTTATATTCACTCAATCTCAACATTATTTGCAAACTATACAAAGAAAATAAATAGATGAAGAAGATTTTTCATTCTTTCTCAACTATATACTTTATGGTTAACATGCAAATTAAAAGAAGAAGAAGAAGAAGAAGAAGAGAAGAAATTATTCATTTTCTTTCTTACTTTCTCTATATAAATTGATTTAAGTAGTTTGAACTCACTATTTTCATTCCATTAATATTTCATATTAACTAGAAAAATAAATAAAGGTGATAGTCTTTCAAATTAGTGTCGTTCGAATGAAAAGTCCTATAATTATGAATTGATTTAAATATTTATACTAAGTTAAACTTTCACCTTATTTTTAATATTGAGAAAAGTTCACTTAATAAGTTAGTTAAAGATTATATTCCCAATTATAAAAGATTATGATAAGAGAAAGTATTAATGTCATGCGGATAATTAATTATCCCATCAATGTGTATGCAGCTCTAGAGCATATTATGCTATCATATATGATTATCTCAGCATTGACTGATAGGGTTTTAGCCTTATTAATTGGTCGCCATGATTGTGGACCTTGTGAACATATACCCCCATGTGAGTGGAGGGCTACATTCATATCTGGAAAGACAAATTTATCAATTTTATTTCTTTTCTGGGATAATAGAACATTTATCAAATTTATTTATTTATTTTTTTGATATATGTACATGGATCTCATATATAGGACAAGTTCTATCAAAGTATGAATTGGTCCATTTATATTTGATAATATAAACAGCTTTTGCTCCCAGCCTGTCTTCCACTTGCCCATAAACATCCACCTAATGTAGGCCATGGGCAAAGCATCTGAACAACAATGTCGGTCACTTGTCCAAGTGTTGTATGGGCTTGGTCCTAAGCACCAGAGCATAATCTAGATCTTATCGACATGGGCCAAACTTTTTTTTTGGAAATTATTACATAAATATATTTTTTTTAACATTTTTTTTTTTAATTTTATGGTTACTTTTTTTTATTTTTTATTATATGTTAATATATTTTTAATATATATTTGATATATGGTCGTATTTTTGAAACCCAACTCAGACATAGATGGGGTGCTTCTTCATTCTCGTGTATTTTTTGTTTGCATACCATTTACTTTTCCGCTTGAAATTTCATTCCATTTTTTTCTCATACAACCTGCAAGTAGCCATTTTTCTCGACTTTGTACTCCTTCGTGCGATGGTTCGCATATCACAAAATCATGATCTGTGGCAGCCATGTTAGAGCAAAACAATTAAGTTTTTTTATTTCACGCAAATTTATTTTTTATGTATGAAAGTATGATGTACAAAGAGGCTAATGAAAAGGATGCCGAGAAGATTTCTGAACAGCTCCAATTAATTGGTACTGAGGGAATAATTTCTTCTGACCGGATAGGTACCCAGTTTGTCTTCTTCTTTTTTTATTAATTTTGTTCTGGAAAGTGCGTATTTGAGTTATAATTATAAGCAGTATAATGATATTAATGAAAGCCATTGTAAGAATTAGGGGTGAGAAAAAAAATTAGAAAAAATTGAAAATCGAATTTAGTTTGATTCAAACTTTAGTTTAGTTAATTTTTTTAAATTTTGATTAATTTAGTTCAATTTAATTTAAAAAAAAATCAAAATAATTAAATCGATCAAAATATATATTATATTTATTTATTTACTTAAAAATATATTTTTATTAATTTTATATTTATTTTATTTAAAAAATTGAAATAATTGAACCGAATTATGTCGTTTCGGTTTGATCTGAAAATATTTTTTACTCATTCAATTCGATTTCTAAAAATTCTAATTCAATTTATTCAATTTTTGAGAAATTCAGTTCGATTCAAATCGAACCGGTTGATTGCTCATCCTTAATAAGAATTATCCCTTGTGTTTTCTGGAAAAATAACTTACATTGTGGGTGTTTGGAGGAGTTTTCTAAAAAAATAAACTTATATTTTGGGTGTTTGGATTTTTAATTAAAAATTAAAAATTTATTAATTTGAGTGAATGGTTGAATTTTTAATTCACAATAAAAATAAATAATTGAATTCGAGTATTTGATAATAAAAATAAATAATAAATAATAAATTTAATTTTTTTTTTTAAATATTAAAATTCAATTTATTCTAAAAAAATAATTTTAGTAAAAGTTATTTTTAATTTAATAATATTTTATTACTCAAAAATCACTTTTTTCCTTGAATATTCCTAAACACTGACTTATCTACAAAGTATGAACCCTGACGGCAAAATCAAGAAAAAAGTAAGCATTTATATAGTTTTGGTTCAAGATATCTCCTCAACTTCTTTTATAAATTGAATTTGAATTGAGCTTGGCCAAATTGTATTAGATTTTTAAATGATAAAAGTGAATTGCATTTGGATGTAAATTAATGAAGCTCTAAAACTATTTAATAATGATAAAATGTTCCACAAGTGGTGATTAGAAATCCCAATTTTTTTCTCTCATGAGGATCGATATTTATTCTTTAATTTTAATTCCTCTCTTCCTAGATCTTTAGAGAGTGTTTGAATAGGAAGTTAAACGCTATAAATTGTATTTTTGGAGGAAGTTAAGGAGTTTTATAGTTTTTAAAGTGTTAGAATAAAAAAAATAAACTAAATTATTTTTAATATTTAACGTAAATTTTAAAAATTGGGAGAAAACTCTATGATTAACGCTCATTTTTAACAAAATTAATTATTTTAACAAAACGTTAATTTTTATCTAAATACCCCCTTAATTAACTTTTTTTGGTTAGGCTCGTTAATCAAGTGAATAATAACTGAATATTCCTTTAAAACCGGTTTTTAAATGCAATTAATATAATTCCAATTATTATAAATAAATAAAAAGCACGAGGGTACAATTCTCCTAAAGCACAACGTACACCAATTTCATCAGCCAAATATCTCTCATAGAAATTAAATTTTTTACTTCCGCAAAAAGAGGAAAATAAGTTATAGAAATGGAACAAGCTAAACAGCTTTGATGAAATCGTCGAAAATATGAAAATTTTATTAATAAAATCTCATCCTTCTCTTTGTATTGTCTTTTTATGAACTCTCTCTCTCTATTTTTACCCCTTTATTAGCTTTGGTTCTTCCTGGAGAGATTAAACGAGTCGTCGTTTAAACAATTCGAGGACGAGACGATCAAAATTTCATGGAAATGGCATCGTCTACTTCTTCTTCGTTGGTGAGAGAAGAAAAAAGACAAGAACATAATCAACAAGTGGCAGTGAAAGAGAAGGAGGAGGAGTGCGTCCACAAAACGAAGACAATACAGTTCTTGGGCCGGACTACTCCTATTATTCTCCAGAACGACAATGGACCTTGCCCTCTCCTAGCTATCTGTAATTATTTCTCATTTGCTCTCTCGCTCTCTCCCTAGGGTTTCTCAGTTTTTCTTCAACTTGTTTGGTTTAATATGAAAATTAAATGAAATTTGAAAGCTAGATTTAGGTCTATTTCCGTGAAAATAGCGATTTAACTCGAATGAATGAATTGGGCGAACTTAGGACTCGTTTTGTGCGTGCGTTTTATTTGTCAGTAGCCAAACAGAGGATTGATTTAATGAATTTTCCAAGATGGATAAATTGTTTCCAGCAAAGTGGCGAACTTCGTTTTAATATTGATTTAGCCAATTAATGCAAATTGATCAATTAGTTATAGTTAATAGTGTTTATTACTTGACTCGATTAATGATGCAAAATGGATAAGTTTGTAATTTGGTCATTTTCTTCTCCATTTTAGGGTTTGATTGTTGAGAACAAAAAAGACCAGTTGTTTAAGTAAATTTAGCATTTATTTGCTGCGACTTTTGTTGTTTTGATACCAAGAGAGTTAGATTTCATTTTCAAGATAAATTGAAGTGGTAGCATGTTTCACGGTTGAGTGGAAACATTAGAATTAAAGATTTTGTGGTAAAGTTGTTGATAGGATTTTGTTGGCATTGTCGATTTGCTTCTTCCTTATAGTAGTTCCACCAAGGTCCAAATAGTATTAGATTACCATTCAAGATGGAAAGATTGTTCTACGACTACGAGATTAACAATTTATGCATTTTTCTTATTACGAGTTCTTATCTTATGTTCTCTTTATTAATTCTCTTACTTAATTGCTAAGGTTTTTAACATGTCTTTTTGGCTATTGAGAAAATTAAGTATAGAAAGTGACATTTGAATCTAATTTCGATTGCTTTCTTTTGTATTTGGAAATGTGAATAATATTAATGGACTAAATACTTGTTTTATGGGTCTAAGACTTTGGATTTTCTTTTTCAATTCTCCTTTTAATGCTTTATTGACTTTAACTTGTGGTCAATAAAAAATTGAAATTTTATTTTTCGTCTTCTTGGTTTTTTTATTTTTATTTTAAAAAAATATGATAATGAATTATAATAATTAATTTCTTAGTTAAAGTCAATACTGTCAATCTGATGTTGTATTCATGTTATAATATCTATAATCTATTGTTTGTATAACCTTTTTTTTTCTGGGTGGGATGTCCTTCCCCTTGTTTATTTGAGCAATACTCACTGTTTATCGTTGACTATTTTTTCCTATACTCACTGTTTATGGATAAATATTTTCCTAGTTGTTATATTTCTTCCAAGTAATTCAACTGTTGAACATTTAATCTCATGTATGATGCTGTTTAATTTGGGAAGAAAGTAATATTGGAATTTTTATGTCCTCCTTCATTATTTATTCCACAAATCCTCATTGTTTGTTAATGATTAATTTTTTTAATTCTGAATTTTCATTTTGAGAAATTCATTTTCTCAATGAGAAAGTTGAGATTTCATCATATAGAATGCTGTTTAATTTTGGAAGAAGTAAATTACCCAATATAATGGTCTTAGGGGCCACAAATAGGGAACTTTTTCTCTCCTTTTGTCCTTAGAATGATCAATCCAATATCTAAAGCTAATTACTCTTCTGACCTTCTCTCTGGAAAAAATGCTTTGTATAAGTTTAATGGCATATATGCAAAGTTTTTGACTTTCAATTGGTATGCACCATCATTTTGATGGATCTTTTTAGTGATTATTTTGAGGATTATTTTATTCGCAAGTATTTTGAAACTGAAGCACTTCATAAAATGTTTGAACAGGGTTTCACATGCAAAGGATTATTACTGTCATTTTCTTTTTATTGAGAAATAGAATTGGAGTTCTGTTCTGATTGTCAATATGTGGGTTTGCAATAGGTAATGTTCTTCTATTGAGGAACAATCTAAATTTGAGCCCAGATATAGCTGAAGTTTCGCAGGAGAAACTATTATCACTGGTTGCAGAGCATTTGATTGATTCCAACAGTAATGTAAATGTAATATCCGACAACCTGCCTTCTTGGTTGCATCAAGAAATTTTATTTTTATTTGTGTAAGTTAGTTTCTCTGCTGTTTTTATTTTACAGAATAAAGTTGCAGGCTATGTTGAAAACCAACAGCAGAATATTGCAGATGCTATTGATTTGCTTCCTCGTCTTGCAACTGGAATTGATGTAAATATTCAATTTAGGAGGTTGCTCTCTCTCTCTCTCTCTCTGTGCATGCATGCCAGTTCTTTCTTTCTTTTAATAAATATGTATGAAATGTGCAGGATAGAGGATTTCGAGTTCACACCAGAATGCGCTATATTTGATTTGCTCGATATCCCTTTATATCATGGTTGGATAGTTGATCCCCAAGTATGCTCTTCCTAAGCGTTAAGTGTAATTTTTGTGTTTACTTGGTTAAACTTAAGTTATGTGTCCTTTTGGTGGCTTCATTGCCTTGTTTATTATTTGAAAATTTGATATATCATGTGCGGATGTCAATATCAGATGTGTCTTTTATGGTTCATTGTGTATGCCCAAGTCAAATTTCTTAGTGCTGGCTGTTTTAACCTAGCATAAGTAGGGAAACTGAAGAAGTATGAGTCATCTAATTATGGTAAATTTATGTGAATTTTAAGTGGATAGTTCCCAGAATGAGGGCATGTTGTCCAATTGGCCATTATTCATTTTTATGAATTGCTATTATCTCTAATGCTTGAATTTAAGTTAATTATTAGTTGTTGGTTCCAATATGATGTTTCCTTTTTCTATGATTTGTATCTTGTAGTTGTTGCTATTTTGTATAGTTTACTCTAAAATATGAGCAGTTGCTAATGACACAAATTTTCATGTGTAATGCCCACTATTATCCTTGAAGATATAAGTGCTGATGCTTATTCAGGTTATGATTGGTATATTCTGGTAAACATGACAAACGAAAATTGGTGAATCTGTATGTAATGTTGGCATTAAGAAACTATGGATGATCTTAGAGATGCCAAGGAACTTTGAAGTTCTGTTAGATGATTAAACTTGGATGGTTTTTGTGGCATTTAGATGAGTTGATGTTTCTTAGAGGTCATTGATTTTAATGAATATGAAAGTTTGATTGGTAAAAAGGACAGGATTTGTAAGAGAGGAAAGCTCTTGATTTTTCCATAATGAAAATAAACTGAGGGTAGCTTAGGCAGAGATCCTCCATGATGGACTTCGAAAGGATGGCATATAGGGAGGGAGCCTCACACTTTTAATATTTAGAACATATGACCTAGTGATGAGAACAGATGTTAGGCCATGAAGGTGATAGAAAAATTGAAACAGTTGTTCGATTGGAAACTCTAGAAATCTCAAGTTTCATCTCCTTATGTAGGTTGCAAAGACTAAACTTTCAGGCATCTTCCACTTGCTATTTGTATGACATTTGATCCTTTTCTGGAACAAATTCTAAGTTCATCTTGAAAGGATATTGTGCCCTGAAGATGAATATTTATCTCACATATTCCTATGGATGGAAATCAACTGGAGGTTAGTTTTGTTGATGGGAATAACATGAATCATTAATCAAGAGTTTGAAATCTTGAACGTTTCACCTTGCTCTTTCCATGAAACATGAAGCACATGACGTGTTGGTCACTCTTTGTGGAGTTATGGTTTTATAACTTAGTTTATAATATATCACAACTGAATTTTTTGAATTGATTGCTGTCAATTAATTGTAACAGGAAGTAATGGGCCAATGATTATTGTATCAAATACCTATGGATATGTAGTGATTAGTGTTCATCAAATTTTAATTTGCAATATGTTTTTCTTTTGGTCTGATCTCATTGGTGCTTGATCTTTTAATGCTACCACTGCTATTTCAAAGTATAGCTAGAGAGTTTAGGTGCAGGTTTCCATTGGGCTTACAGGCTTGGTTTGTTCTAGATGGATTATGCCAGATTAAGAGCTTTATGGCATGCATAAGAAACAAACTTCAGGAAGAAGACTGAATAAAACCAAAATTTTGATAATGCTGGGGTGGGTCACAATTTTAGCCAATCGGAAAAGTCTCATTGGTATACCTTTGATCTTACAACTTAGGGGGCCTGATTTGGTTTTCCCATTTATGTTTCGCTTGGATGTTGGGTGCCCAAGACCTTTCCTAAATGATATTCACTAGTTATTTGCTTAGATGCCAACAGTAGAAGGATAATCATTGCTGTGAACTTCTAATTTAGTAGTTTTTATATATAATTTGTGCCATTAGAAAAACTTAGTTGCCTCTGAACTAGATGGATGCCATTTTCTTAGCTTATTATCATCTCTTTGGAGAGATCTCACTGATCTGGTTATTTCTCGGTGTGGATCAAGCATTTCAAAATTTTTATGCATTTTACTAATACTACAGCAATTTTTGGGTGGGTATCTTGTTGTTTTTACTGTGTTATCATGTTGCCTAATTCTAACAGTTGTTTGGGGATCTTGTCATTGTTTCCAGCACATGTGACACTGGAAAATCTTAGTTGCTATTGTCAGGGTATAATACAGACTTTTCATCTTTCTTGGTTCGTTGCTGTCCTGATTTTTATTAAAAGTTATGTCTGCTGTGTGTCTTGACTTGGATTTCTATCATCTTCTAATTTAGAAGATCAATTTCATTTATGCATGTGTACTAGGATTATGATACTGCTAATGCTATTGGGTCAAAGTCCTATAACGCTCTTACGGGGGAGCTTGTTGCCCTGGAGACAAGAAACATGGAAGGTGAAAATAAGAATAGCCCTGGGGAAGATTTGGTTGATTTTGCTGCTGCTACCACTGCAACTCTGGGTGTTCCTTCTCCTTGTCTTTCCAAAGCTAGATCTTTTGATGATTCTCCACGTTCAGTCTCTGATCACCAGACAGCAAGGAAAGGGGACCTGGAAGAAGAAGCAGAGCTATTGAGGGCTTTAAAATTGTCAGAGGCTGAACTGCCCACGTCAGTGGGTAATCCTGTTGGAGCTGATGAAGGGGATGTGCCTGCTGGTTTAGATGAACATACATGTGCTAAGGGGTTTGTACCTGCAAATTCTGTAGATATATTGGAGGGGCATATTGGTATTGATAGTGGTCATGGTGTCTTTAGCAATGAGGATGACAGTCTCATATCTCTAGGAACTATTCCATGGGAAATGCCACGTTCTTCTTCAAAGATTGATCAGAGTAAACCTTCAGAAACTCTTCCACAGGAAATGTCATGTCCTCCCTCAAAGACTGCTCATAGTAGTCCCCTTGATCAGTCAACCTATAAAGAATCCAGAGAACATGGTTCTTGTAATGATGTAATTAAGACTTGTAGTGTTGAGACATCAGTCCACATTGAAGGTGTACTGTTCCTACCTAGTGGAAAAAATGTTGTATCTGTGGATGAAGACTCTGTGAATATTTCTCAAGGAGGCAAAATGGTTGAGAATCAACCTGCTTCCGTAACTGATGTTCATGAACCAGCAGATACAGCTGAAATATCAACGTTATCTATGCCAAATCTGGAGTCAGATACATCTAGTGGCAGAATTCAGAATGTAGATGTGCCTGAAACATTTACTTCAAGTGTTGATGGCAGTGAGCCCATTTATGAAGGGGAAGAATGCATATTAGAGTCTGGAACTGTGGAGCCTATGTATGAAGGTGAAGTGATTCTTGCAGAACAGGCTGATAAAACTGTGAGGTCAAATGATGAATTCACGCCACGAGAAGGTGAGTCAGCCTTGCATCACAGAATTAGATCTATTCTTTCAGGATTTGTTGCATTCCGTTGTGTACGTATTTGTTCAGTTGATATGTTCTTTAATTTAAAACATGCTTTTTTCATTCTTTTTAATTCACATCAGGAGAGCTGATAAGGAACTTTTTGAAGAACAATGCTAGTCAGTTAACCTTTTATGGGTATGTTGACCCACTAATTGGCTATATAATGTCCTCATTTGTTTTGGACTTTCCCTTCTTCCTCTCTGCTAATTTATTCATCTTTTGTGATGTGTGCATTTGTAATTCTTTTATATATTTCTTTTTCAGCCTTTTTTGCTTGCAAGATGGGCTCAAAGAACGTGAGCTGTGTGTTTTTTTCCGTAACAATCACTTCTGCACCATGCTTAAGGTTAGTTATGAGCCTATATGTGCTTTTGTAGCATAACTGCCATTATTGTGGTTCTGATTTGACAATTCCTTTTGTTATTCATTCCAATTTGATGTAAATTTAAGTTGTTCTAGATTAGTTCCCTTCTTTCTGAATTTCAATTATACAATTTAGTTACTTATTTCTTTTACAGTATGATGGTGAACTTTATCTCTTAGCAACGGACCAAGGTTACTTAAATCAGCCTGATTTGGTGTGGGAGAAGCTAAATGAGGTAAAGCTGTGTATTAGATCATCTTCTTTTTGAGGGGCGTCTGTAATGGTGGTCGCTGATCACGGTTTTCGTCAAAATCATATTGTTTTTGTTCTGCCAAATACCTGCAAAATAAAATAATGGAAATGTAAAATCAACTATTTCAGGTGTTTTAGCAAACTGCCTACTCCACAACATCAATGGAAATTTTACAATTTCTTATCCTCTCACTAATAAACCCAAAACCTAATGCACCATATAAGTGCTTTTATCCTCTCTTTTAAACTCTTATCACGCTTGCATGGTCCCAAATTTTACTGATCTCGTACTATATAACTTGCAAATGAACTCACTGCAGTTTGTTTTCAGTTCTATAAGGATTCTTCATACTAAAAGGTAAAATCAAGCCACATTACCCACACCACAACCTCTGCTTGGTTGAGTGTAATTATTATCATAATTGGTGTTGTTGATGGTCAAGTGATGAAATCTGTCTCATTTATTGGTTAGCATTATGCAGCAATTGAAACAAAGCATTTAATTTAAAGATAAGAAAGTGAAATACTTTCTAGTTCTATTAACAGAAATATATAGTGGTTGTGCTATCCGCGGCAGTGTGTCAATAGAATTTTTTTTTTTGGGTAGTGAAGCTTGTTTCTATTAACTTTCAGAAGTCCATAAATTAAAATGCATTTTCCTACAACCCTCTTTGAGTTTCTATTTGACTTCCAAACAGAAAATTAAAATAAGAAGAAGCATTGAAACCTCAATCCTTCAATTCTACAAAACTGTATTTTGATAACATATTTAATGGTTTCTTTCTAGACCTAGATTGTGAAATCTAGTATCCTAATATTTATTTTCTGTTCTTTCCAGGTTAATGGGGATACCTTGTTCATGACTGGCAACTTCAAGGAATTCAAGGTGGAAAATCATGCAAATGATACATGGGATGAGAGCAATGCCATGGCCAATACTGCTGTATGTATTTCTTTTTGGTCCAAAATATGTTAGAACTTTTTCATATCATCCTTACCCTGAGTATAACTTATTTTGAATTTATATTCCTCAGGACTATATTGCCAGTATTGACAGCACAGCACAAGCGATAAAGTAATTGTTTTCTATTTGTCATTGATGCATAGATTTAATCTCTAGTTGGAAAGCAAATAGTTTAGGAGAATATTACAAATTTTTAACCCTACGATTCTACACTTAGCTTTTTATATTTCGTTCCTTGCACTCTTGACTATAGTTTGCCTCAAGTTAGTCAATTTACATTCATAGATGTATTGTTGTGGCAGTTCTGACCTGCAACTAGCAATAGCTCTGCAAGAGCAGGAGTTTGAGCAGCAGCAGCAGCCACAACGCCATAATATGCAACCACCTTCAGTTAATGGCAGTTCAAGACTGATTACAGGTCCCCAGGTAGGCTGTCAACGTAATACACTTGGATGTTTTCATATTTTTCTGATGTTTGAAATGATCAATTGCTGCTGTTAATTATTCTCTTGATATTGGTGTACAAGCCAACTTGACTTGTGTGCCCAGGCTAAGGGTCGAGTGAGGTGTGGATTTTGCTTGTCTTTTATCACTTGTTAGCTTGATCCCCAGAGGGGGGAAAGAAAGAATTGAAGTTTTGAAATATTACAGCTTTTCCTCTAGGAATAAAGATTTGTACAGTTGTACCTTTTGCTTCTGCCAGCATTCTGAATGTGGCAGGAGCAAGACTGCTAACAAGAAATTACTACTAACATGAAATGGAATTTCTGCAGGTGTCAAGAAGCAGTGGGAAATATGTAGCCTCTTCGAGGCCTGAAGCAAAATCAAAGGATAAGTGTACTGTGATGTGAGTTTTGCTTGGAGGCATCATGGAAGTCTGCACTGTAAATGTTTTAGTACCTGGGCCTCATTTTGTGCATGGCATTAATAAACTGAGGTAACCATACATGCCTACTTAGATCAAGCTTTTTATTGTAAAAAGTATATAGTAAAATATTGCCGGACGATTATCACTCGCCATTCCTTCTTCCCTACACCCTCTACTTATGTAATTTGCATTAATTGGTTTTTGAGGAGTAATAGGTTGATGGATGTAGGTTTCTTAATTTGCTGTGGTCTCAATCGGTAGGTCCATTTAGATAGGGCATTTAAGCCATATGAATTTGTTAACTTGGGTGAGAATTATCGTTATGTGAAAAGCCCAAGATGTCGTTATCGAAGTGCTGTTATGATGTTGATATAGCTTTAACAAATTGACAATGGCAGTTGGGATTGAATTTTGGAAGGAGCTCATTTCAAATTCATAACATGTTGAATATGAATAAATACATCTTGTCATGTCGGTATTAAGTGGCCGTAGGCCAAACTTTAAAAAATCCTTTCGGCAATTTTTTTTTATTTGGAGCTTTACATGTGTCTTGTATTGTATATTCACTGTTATTAACGCGATCAAAATCTGGGCGCTATGGGTTAAAATTATGATTTTGACTAACAAGAGAACCAGTTCACCTTGATCTATAATTCACTTGTAGTTTCAGAGAGGAAAGCTTCTAACTAGTCTTGAGTGCAAGCATTGAAAATTTGTTTTCGAGTGACACGAGTGTTGACCAACGGGAATTTGAAACGTGACATGATATGATACATGATGATTTCAATGTTTTTTTTTTTTTTTTTTCTTGTTTGTTTTGGCAGTAAGTAAGAAGATTTCAAATACAAAATATATATATAAGAAATCAAATTTTGATGAAATACAAAGATTAAAATTTCCCTTTGTTCATGTATTAAGATTTCCAAGCACTCCCTCTAACCAACGGAAGGTGAAGAAGAAGACATGGATGGATCTGACACAGCACCGATAATTTTTATATGTTTAATTTATCTTTCAAATTCTTTTTTTCAATGAATCAATAATTTAGTATTCTAAATTAGGTAATGAAACTAAAAATTTATTAATTTAATTATAATAATTTATTTATTAGTGGCGCGACTAACATGATTATAGATGGATTGACTTTGTTATGGTGCCCTCGTGAAAGATTAGAGAAGATCGTTGGAGAAGAAGAAGAAGAAAAAGAAAAAGAAGTGTGGGGTTCTTGACAGCGACAACACCAATCAACTCCTCTCTTTCTCTCTGTATATATATATATTATATATTTATCTATTTTATTTATTTATTATGTTTTATTAAGAAAAAAAAAATCTAATAGGGACCACACTAAGGCTGTCTGAATCTTAGGTAATGAACAGAAGACAAAGTTACAGCTAAGAAGGTGACCCCACCTCTAACTCTACACTGCTCCAACGACAATTCTCCTCTTTTTCTTGCAAATTACGTTATTTATTCATGTCTTTTTGGCTCGGCTTCTAAAGTTAGCTCCATACCTGTTTTTATTTTCAGAATTTATTTGTTATTATTGAGGTTTACATTATTATTTTTTAATTATTTTAAATTTTTATTAAAAAATAATTTAACGGTATCATTTAAGTATTTTCAAATTTTATACTTTTTTTGTCCTATAATAAATATTTGAATTTTTTTATATATTATAATTTAATTATTTAATTTTCTAATCTAAATTATATTTTATTTTAATATTATAATAATACTTTATTAAAAATGTGTTGAAAATAAATACAATAATTAAGAGATATAGATGTGAGAGAATTAAATAAGTGAAGTGATATTGAAGTAATAAATAAGTTAAAGTAATAAATAAATTAAAAATATTAAAATAGTTTAAATTTTTTTAATTACTATATATTTTATAATTAGGAAACGGATGAAGTATTATATAATTATTTAGTTAGTTATGTTATTTTGCGCGGTTATTTTATATTATCTTTTATTTTCTTTAGTTATTTATATATCAATACTACAAAGACATAATTAATTTTTTGGCATGTAAAAAAACATATATATCATTAATTTTTAATATAAAAAATATGTTTTTATATAATTAGTAACTTAAATATTATATTTATTTTTTATAATTTTTCATTTGAAATTTAAATTTAAATTTATTTTAAAATAATTATTTAATTAAATTTCAAATGATGATTTATTTAAATGAATTTCTATTAAATATATTAGTAGACATATAAAACACAATGTAAGATTTTGCTGTGAAGTTTTTTCAATGAACAATATTATTATTATTATTGATTATTTTCCTTTCGAGAAAAATTGTTGATTATTGCGATGAATGATATCATGGTAATGATTGATATATATAATGACATCAAATTGCAGATGAATATATGATGATATTTTTGTTTTTATTATACCCATCACCTACACGTATATATACATATATATATGTATATATAGATTAAATTATAAGAAATTAAGGTCATAATTAAATTAATAACTTTTCTATATAATAAAAAATTTATCAATTTCTTAAGATATTATTAATAATAGTTTTAATAAATTTTAGTTATAAGCTTAAAAGGTGACAAAAAAAATTAATTTAAAAAAAATGATTAAGGGCTTTATAAAATTTGTACAATTCAATTATAAATTCACATTTTATACTTGGCACAAAATGAAAATTTATTTACAATCCTATATTTTTAATTCTATATAATTAATTACTTAAATAAAATCTTATCAAAATTTAAATAGAATTACAATTAAATTCTATTTTTTTATAAACTTAAGCAGAGTACAAATTATTAAAGCTAATAACTTTTTAAGTATATATTAGTAAAATAAGCTATTTGAAATGAATTTTATAGTTAATTTATACATAAAAATAATTTATAAATGAAATTTTTTAATAAAATTTATTTATAATTCAATTGAGTGAAATATGAATTTAAATAAAACTATCTAAACATTTAATTGAGGCAAAATTAATAAAAAAATGTATTATATATGATGAAATATATCATAAAATCTATAAATAGGTCACAAGTACAATACATATTAATTTTTTAAATAATGAAAATATTATTATATTAATTTTTTAAATAATGAAAATATTATAATAATTTTGAAAAATGTGTTTTTTTCAAGTATTAGAGAGGGAGAATTAATCATGGGTCAATTATTTAAAGAAATATGTACTTTTATATATACTTCTTTGCCAAGTGTATACCATACAAATAACATATTAAAAAGCACATTAAAATGTTAATTAGTACAAATAACACTCTAAAAGGCTTGCATTGTTTCCCATTATGCAAAATTTTCTTTTAATTAGTAGCTCTATTCTATTAATTAAACTATTAGATTCAATGCTTTTAAAATATTGTCATATACCATTGGAGTTTAGACCGGTATATAAGTTCAATATATATATATATATATATAAATGTATAAATTTTTACGTATTTTTACAATTATGCCTTTTTTTTAACATCAATTCTAACTGAATATGAAAATTCAGTTGTAATTTTATACAATCATAATTAAAAATTATTAATTAAAAATTCAAAAAGTCAAATATCCTTAAACTTATTATATCATTTTGATTGAAATTAATTGAAATATTTAACTTTGTAAATTTTATTATTTGAATTAATAATTTGATTATTAGTAATAAGATTGAAAAATTCAATTAATTTATATGATATCTAAAGATCAAATTCATACTATAATAAAATAGGTTCTAAAGTCAATTTACTTTTACTTTTCAAGTTATCATTTTTTTAATTTAGCATTAGGTATAATTAATTGCAATTAAAATTTTAAATTAAGATAGAAAAAATAAAAGAATTTAGTATAATTATAAAAATATATCAAGTTGATGATAAATTTACCTATTAAGCCAATTAAGTAAATAAAAACATATAATTGGAGAAAAATTTAATTGAAAAATTATGCATATAAAGGAAGTTTTCATAGTAGTTGTTTAATAAATGTGAATGTGACTAATCAAACGGTTGAAATTATCCCATCATCAAACCTCAATTATTGTTAACTAATAACTAGCTACTAGTGGACCCCAACATCTCTCTATACCTACAATCCCCAACTCAAAAATATACATATTTGGTGGTTAGTCATTTGTGTCTTAACAAATGGGTATCTTACATTTTCTTCTTTCCCTTTCACTAATTAATAATAAATAAATAAAGGTTGATTAAGAAGTGAAAAAAAAGAGAGCACCAGCCACCAGCAATGGAGGCTCAATACTGACAGCTCAACCCTCTGTAGCCGACTTTCTTAAATAACAAAATAGTTTCAATTTTTTTTTTTTTTTTTTTTCACTCGAACATAAATTAATCAGATTTAATAAATTTAAATACTAAATGATTATAAAAAAAATTTTGATGATTAAAGGATTTGCGTTTATTTTTCTTCTTTATATCGGAGCAGCTAGCTGTTTGGTTGGAACATTGTCTCTTCTCCTAACTATATTATTATTATTATTATTATTTCTTAAATTACGTTGATTTTTTTTTAAAATATCGAAAGAAAAAAAATTTACTATGAATTTATTATCTATATTGTATATATATAGTTTGTATGAACAAAAACTCGTAATTTGATAAAATAATATTTGGAAATTATTAAAAAAATAAATAATTAATACTGTGTGTCCAATGAGCAAAAAAAGTAAAACCCATAATGGCTTAAACTCTTATTTTTCATGTTTTATTGATGATTTTTATTATAATTGGAAGACATTGTCAATCAAGCTATTTTTGATAAACCATTGCCCAGATACTATCTCTCAGTTGGCTTTCATAAAATGGGACCTTAGCTAGGAGTACAAAAAAGTGTCAAATAATGATCCCACAAGTTATAAATTTCGTGACATTTTTTTGAAAAATCAACTACTTAATATTCAAATATGTAGGAATTTGCATCTATGAATTTTTAATCATTCCTAAAACATGTAATAGTTTATTATATATTTTTATATTATATGTAGTTCACATGATGAGATACTTTTAAGTTGATCAAGATACTCTCTTATGAATTATAGGTTTTGATTGAAAGTTGAATTTTTTAATTTTTCGTTTTAAAATTAATTTAAATATCATTTAATTAAAATTTATTGATAATAAAAATATTTATTTAATTATATTTTTCATCCTCTTAAATTGTATTATTTACCCATATAAAATATACAATTTATAATGGCATAATCTAAAACTGACTGCAAATAACTTAATGTATTATAATTCAACCTTACCCTAAAATAATTAAGTCAAATTATATAAATAATAACTAGTTAGATTTTATAGATTGTTTTTTATTTTTATATATTTTTGATATGCTTTTATTTTTTATTTGTTGACGTGTTAATTTAATTTATTATTTTAAGTTAATAACTCACTTAACTAGACTATTATATAAATAATATGTTTTTGGTGTAATCACAAGTATTTTCATTCCTGTTTTATGATTAATAAAATTAATACTATTTTGAAATTTGTAATTGTGTCTCTTAATATATGTATTTTTCACATATCAATCATAAAATCATATTATAAGATATAAATATATCTTACCATTTCAACTATATAATAACATGCAATAGGACTTTATTAATTCAAGTTAATTTTTTTTTAAATAAAAAATAAAAAGGAGGTTCTTAGTTTATAACAAAGACGACACAAAAGCACTTGAGATATAGTTGAAAATCCACCCATTGGGTGCTTAATTGGCTACTGCAACCTTTTGCCCTCAGATGCTAAATAAAGATGGATATGGACAAGTTTTTTTTTTTTTTTTTAAATTTAAAAGAATATAATAATAATAATAATACCTCCATTTTGTTTTGGGATTGGAAAGATACCCGCAGCAATAGATAGAGACTTATTACCCTAAAAGTTAGTTTTGCATAGCTCTACTCATCCAAAATGAAATTGATCTTTTTCTAATTGTCAGCAAAAGCTTTAAAAATGCATTGCCAAATGGGAAGGAAGGGTACATTTATGACAAAAATATTTGAGTGTCCAAATCAGTGCCTTAAACTTTTACTTGAAGGGTTAAAAATAATAATAATAATAATTAAGAGTGTACATAAGAATAAAAATTTTCTGATAACCCAAGATTATTACCACCTAATCCAATTCTCTTGTGATATACCTAGATAATTAATTAATTAATTAATATACCAAATCAAATATTAAATCCCCCCACTACTTAAGTTTATATCAATAAAATTCCAAGAAATGGAATAAAAAAGAAGCAAAAAGTAATCAAATTTGTCAGGCCACCAGAAACAGAAGCAGCTTTATCTATGATCTCTCTCTCTCTTTTAACCCTTTCATAGTAATGAATCCATAGCCCTTTCTCTCTCATCGAACTCTTCTCTCAAAGACTTCTCTCCCTTCCCGTTCCGTGCTTGTTCATCTTTATAGCTTTATTTGTGTATGTAAACTTCTGCAACATCTCGGAATTGGTGTAGAAAGTTTTGTGTCTCAGATCCCAATATATTGCCTTACACCACTAACAAGAAAGCACTGTTCTCTCTCTCTCTCTCACTCTCTCTCAGCAGACCACCCATTAAACACTGTATCACTCCATAACACAGATTGTCTTTCTTTGTGGTCCTAATAACTCTCTCTACAGGGATAGCTATTTTTCATCTCTTTATAATTTACCCTTCTGTTTTTTGTACTCTTTTCATCTACTTTCTTTCTCATATATATACGAACATAAATACATATTCTTTAATACTAACATACAAATGCAAGAACCAAACTTGGGTATGATGGGTAGTGGTAGTGGGAGTACACTTGGCGGTTTAAGCAGTGGAGGAATAGGTGGAGAAGTCTCTGTGTCTATGTCCGGTGACCAGAATCTCCAACTCAAGGCAGATATTGCTACTCACCCTCTTTGTGAACAACTATTAGCAGCCCATGTGTCTTGTCTCCGTGTAGCAACCCCAATTGATCAATTACCTCTTATAGATGCTCAGTTATCACAGTCTCACCATCTTCTTAGGTCTTATCATAACCAACAACATGCCCATTCTCTCTCTCCTAATGAGAGGCAAGAACTTGACAACTTTTTGGTGGGTTCTTGATTTTATTGTGAAAATTAAAAACACCTATTATTTTTTTGCCCCTTTTCTTGCTTTTGTGTTTTTCAGATTTTTCTTGTTGAGTTCTTTTTGCATTTTTAACAAACAAAATATGGGCCTGCTTATTTGCAGGCACAGTATTTAATAGTGTTGTGTAGTTTCAAAGAGCAACTTCAGCATCATGTCAGAGTCCACGCCGTTGAAGCAGTGATGGCCTGCCGGGAAATCGAGAACACTTTACAAGCTCTGACTGGTTTGTCCTTTTGCTTGTCTCCTCTCATATGTTATTAATTATTAAAGCTTAATTAATTAATTAATCAATTGCTAAATTATATTGTTATCAAGAAAATACATATCTTTTTTTCTGAGTTTGGTTAGTTAGTTTGGTATACATACAAATAATAAAAAAAATGCAACCAAATGAAGTTTTCTTGTTTAAATTTTGTGTTGTTTGGGATTAAAAGAACGATGGGTTTAGGCCAAAAAAGGGTTTCTGGTATATAAATAAGTTTAGTTTGAGAATAATCCTTGCAGGAGGTGGATGCAGAGCAATAGGGACCTACAAATAAAACAAATGTTTATAATTAGTAGTTAACTAATTTATATGTAGTTGGAAAGTTGTTAGTTAGTTCGGTGGAGGGTATCTCCACCACCATGACCACCGCCACTAGCCCCAACAACCGAGATAAGTTTGCATGCGTTGGAATAATTGGATTCTGGAATTTTGTTTTATATTCTACTTATAGTTCATATATTGTTACCTTCTTCGTTTTCAATGTTCTCTTAGTTACAAATTCTAAGGGTTAATCAGTGAGCGAGTAGGCTTATTCTTAAATTTATTGGTTAAGATTTGAATTTTGAGTTATTTATGTTCACACCTTGTAGTTTCTGCATGATTAGTTTGTATTAGATTTGTCGCACTCATCCTACTAACCTATTAGAGATAGGCATAAAATGATAAAACTACCAAATGATTACACATCCTGTGTTAACACAGAATATGTAATAAATAGTTAAATGTTCAAATTATGCCTTTTAATGTTATCAAAATAATCAGGTAAATTAATTAAGTCATCTTCTATAGATAACTTATAAAAATGCAATCAAAATACAACAGAAATAAAACTAATAACCTCAAATTTCCTAAAACTAGAGTTTAGAAAGATGAAGTTATGCTATTACTAACTACCTCTGAAATGCAAACATTTTAAATATTTCATATTCGATTTGTTAAATCATTTACTAAAAATTTTACTATCTGAAAGTTGAACCACACCATAAGTCTATTTACATACCTCCTTTAAAAGAACTTAATTACATTACCTGAAAAAAGGAATCAGATCTAATACTTAATTTCTAAAATTTGGTTGAGATTTTTGGTTGAGTTTTCTCTATAACTGTGACTATTACCTCCTGTTCAAAATCGGAGATTTAACAATAATCAAAATATATATGCAACAAGTATCATTATATAGATTCAACCCAGACTTCCTTCAATCTTAACCTCAATCTCCTTTCATAAATAACAATGCATTCTAATAGCATATCCATATCAAAATACAGATTCATATTCTTCGAACTTATACATTCAGAATTCACAATTCACAATCTTAAACTTAACTTAGCCAATTTTAAGTTCTTAACTTAACCCTTAATTAGTCAATTCCACAGTATTAGTACTTTTCAAATTCTAGGTAATGAATAATATTTAACGATATATATATATATATATATATATATAGTCAAGTCACAGCTTCTCCTAAATTTTCCTAAAATGAATTTTAGAATAAAACTCAAGATAATTAAACTTTTTAAGCCTATACTACCTATACTATCAAAATTTCTTGAGGGGGCTGCTGTGTATTTGATGATCTAAAAATTTTTAAAAATCATAACTTGATAATGATTGACATAATAAATTTAAACAAAAATTAAATGAATAGTAAAAAATATATTATAAATTTTCTATATCAAATCTAACAGTTTATATTTAAAATATTTATAATGTATTTTTTACTATTCATTTAATTTTTGTTTAGTTCAAAAAATATATCATTTGATTCATTATATTAAACACTATTAAATTATAAATTTTAAAAAATTCTATAAAAATTTTTAAGTCTCCAAAATATGACACATAAGGGAGCTATTGTTTAGCATTTCTCCTCAAACCTCGTATCTTGTACTTTAGCATTGTAAGAAACACTATATATATCAAGCATATAAGTAAGATGAAATTAATCACACTTTGCTTAATTCATGATTAATTAATTATTATTAGTAAATAAATTAAAGTAAGTTTACTGTTTCAACAAACCTATGAAATTTAATTAGGTATGCTATTGTATCTTTGCAATTTACTTGTATATGTACTTGTTCAGTTTTAAAATTCAGCATATAACTAGAAGCCATCCAACATATAATGAAAATCAAAACACTCACTAAAATTTAACCTCTAAAATTGAAGTGCCCATTTAACACAATTTATGAAAAAGAAAAAGCAGATTTTTTTGGTGAAAAACTAATTTTAGCTCAATTTATAGTGTTTGGTAAATATCAAAATTAATAAAAATAATTATCTGGATAGTTAAAATTCAACTATTTGGATAAGTTAGAAATTGAAGTTTTTCAAAATAGCTGAATTTTAGATTAAACGTGGAACTGATTTTAAAAAATTAGTGGATAAAAATATCATTCACTTTTGCTAACAATAATAAATCTACAACTTATGAGTTTATAAACAGTTTTTAAATTGTATTTTACCAAATACAAACATACAGTTAATTACTTTTGAAAATATCACTTTTAGAAATATAATTTTTTCCATATGAAAAACTATTTGCAAGATAGTTGAATTTTATATTAAACGTGTAGCTGATTTTAAAAAATTAGTAGATAAAAATATCATTTACTTTTTGCTAACAATAACAAATTTATAGTTTATGAGTTTATAAGCAGTTTTTAAATTATATTTTACTAAATACAAATATACAGTTAATTACTTTTAAAAATATTACTTTTAGAAATATAATTTTTTTTTATATAAAAAGCTATTTTTATAAGCTCTATAAAACTAGACTTTGGCTTTAGGACTCTGATAAGTACAATGGAATATATATATAGTGAGAGAGAAGTACATAATATATATATATCTTACCAGTCTCTTGGTTTTCCACATATCACAATGCATTCATATCACCAAATCCATGCCCATTAGTTTTCCTTAGTTAGTGCCCAAGTAAAAAATTAGTTTCAATTGTTGTCTTCACCGGACCACCATTGGCTGCTTCTACTGCCATCACGCACTGCCGCCTCCCTCAACAATTTCATAGCCCATAAATCATGCACCAAAATTCTTAACTATTTAGGAAAAATAGTAATTCAAAATTTACGGACAATAAATTCTAACTTCTCCTTCTCTCTCGGTCTTGCCTGGCTTCGAAAATAGCACAAGCTTTAATGCAAGAGCAATTACAACAGAAATTTTCCTGGCTTAGGAAATAGCACAAAATTTTAACGCAAGAGTTATTATAACAGAAATTATCTCTACATATGAAGTGAATTTTTTTTTTTTAATAAGACATGATATATATAAGTCAAATAATAATAATTTTACCAAACACAAATAACAATTGATTATTAGATAACAATCACCAGTTATCAGCTAACAGCTATAAACAACAACTAATAAATCAAACGGAGCCAAAATTATATAACAATATCAATAATATAGTTGAACACTAAAAGTTGGGCAATACTGAATATAACTAACACGTCTAACATATACTAGGACTAATATCTTCATAACCGCCACACATAATTTTTACATTGGATTTGATGTATACACCAAATACAATTAAGTCTATTTCTGAAAATAATGTTACTTATGATATTATTTTTTGACTTTACTCAGAACTCAAACTTAAAATCTCTATATATTTACTCAAGTATCATTAAAGTAAAGAAATATTACCTCCTTAAGAGCAATAACAGTAATAACAAAAATTACAAAATTTTAATTTTTTAAGTGTTTTTAGTATATAAGGTATAAAAGTTTCATTTAGTTTTATTGGATTTTTAATCTATTAATAGTAATCGAGTATTTATTTTATAATACATCAGATTTTAAAATTTCTAATAAATATTTTTTTTAGAAATTTTTTATGTGAAAAAGCAAATTAATTTCCCATATTATTATTATTTGTTAATTATTATTAACTTCATAGCAATTACTATCTTTCAAGTTATTAAAGGAAAAACTCCAAGGGTAAAGTTTTGAATACTTTTCCTAAAAAGTTTCATTATCATATCATAATAGGATTATGAGAAATAAAGGGGTAAAAAAAAACTACGTAATTGTTTTAATTTTTTCTCAAGGTAAAAAATAAAAAGGGCCAAGTATGTTTTAAAAAATAACCATTAAACTCTTTAAATTTGCATTAAAAGAAAAAAAAATAGAAGAAATAATCACAGCAACAGTTTTACTCAAAGTAGCCTAATTTGGATGATGCATTATGAGCTTGTACATATATTGATGGTGATTGTTTAGGGATAGAGGAAGTGCTAATAATGTCTTTAGTTAACTGTTGAGATTTTCCTCTGAAATAAAAGTGCAAGAATTGGCTGTTGAACTTGGCCATTCTTTCCTTCACGAGTAGAATTAATTAATAGGATGAAAAAATAAAAATAAAAATTTATTTTTGCTGTTGTAAAAATATTTTTTGAAAATATTACATACTTAATAAAAAAATATCAAAAATACGACATATATTAAATATATATTAAAAATCGTAGTTTTGAAATTAAAAAAAAATAAACAACAAATATAATATCATCTTAATTAAACTTGAATTTTAATTATTAAAATTCATGAGCTTGTATAAATATGAACTTATAAATGGATAAATATTAGAATTCATTTGTATAAAATTAATTGACTTGTGTTAGATCTAATATCCACTCACTTATAAATTTTTTATATATTTTCTAATTATATGGATTACCTTTAAAACCTTTATTTTTGATATTTTTATAAAAATATCGAAAAATTAAGAAAAAATTTTATTTTTACTATTGTAATAATATTTTTTAAAAATATTACATATTTAAAAATATTTTTTTAAAAAATATGATTATACCAGACATATATTATACATATATAAAAAAAAAGTGAAAAAAAAAAGAAACCGAAAAAATAAAAAAAAATTGTATATATATGTAATTTTTTCTATATATTTTTTTATTATTTAGTGTGGGATACTTATCCAATATATTTCTTAAGTATAATCGGATTTAACTATTAGTCAATAAATATGAGAAATCATTTATATAAAATTAATTAATTTAGTATTAAATTTAATACATATTCGTTTATAATTTTTTTTATATATTTTCTCGTTATTTAATGTGACATGTCAAATAATTTTTGCCCCAACTACAACAGTGGGGAAGTTGAGTTTAGGTCTCTCCATCCCGTCTTGTCATGCTCTATTTTTTTTTTTTTTTAATTTTAAATATATATCAATTTGTAATATTAAAATTTTTTATATATATGTGATATAGGATATAGGAAGATGATTTAAACATAATAAGAAGATGCATTTGGTTACTTAGGACTTAAATAATAGTAAGATTTATTCATATCGTATGATTTGTTTTCAATATATGATTTATACAAAAGAAAAGACTTAGCTATACTTAGTGTATAAAATGATAATTACATGTGTGATTTGACATCTTAATCCAATAATAATTCATCACATCTGAAATCCATAGAAAACACTTCCAAATTGACAATTTAATGATTAACATGTAATTCATGCATTTAGAAGTTTAAACTCTTCTTTAAAACCATATAATTATTTTATTTCTGGGCTGATATCTGTTTGGACTTTGGACATCATACAAGACTGGAATAGGCTTCAAGGTGAGCCAGTGCAAGTAGCTCAAGGTTCCCACCTCCAGGCCCAAATCTTGAATTTGAGCTTTCTCCAATCTAAAGTAGGCATGGCCTGCCGCCATGCCCTGCCTAGTTTGGGCTTAAATTCCATTTGAAGCTTTGCCTCAAAAAGCATTCCTATTCATTCAAATAGATGCTATCTTCCCCTAATTTCAAAGTAGGATTGAAGTTGGTATTTATTTTTATTTTTATTTTTTTTAATGCTAAATGTTTTAACTTTAAATCTATTTTAAAAGTACCCCACATTTTTTTTATTAAATTAAACATTTCTGAAGATGGCAATGAGGTTTGTATTGTAGCAGATGATGTTAGGAGTTTGTTGGCATTTTTGTTTTGTTTTTGACTTCTCAAGGGCCTGATTATGCAATCTAATCCTTGTAATTTCCCAAATTATATGGTATGTGGACAACCCATATCCACTTGTTAGAGTTTGGAAATATAATTTGGTAAGTGAAGCCTTTTGAAAATTTTATGATAATGGGTTAGTGAGGCTTTTTTATTTGCTTTTAATTATTACAAGTCTTTGTTTCAGGAGTAACTCTAGGTGAAGGCACAGGTGCAACCATGTCTGACGATGAGGATGATCTGCAAATGGATTTCTCTTTTGATCAATCAAGCTCCGATGGGCATGATCTCATGGGATTTGGTCCTCTACTTCCAACAGAATCTGAAAGGTCCCTCATGGAAAGAGTTAGACAGGAACTGAAGATCGAATTAAAACAGGTATATGTTTAAATTAAAGCCTACGTTTGAGATATATTTGCTATTAAACCCGTGCTAGTCGATGCCTACTTCATATAGGTGCTTTAATCCCGAATAGCTCTCTCTTCTTTAAGAATTGTATTAGAAGGTCAACCTTATAAAATATGATTGGTTTTGCAGGGTTTCAAATCAAGAATTGAAGATGTGAGGGAGGAAATTTTGAGAAAAAGAAGGGCTGGTAAGCTTCCAGGTGATACAACCACAGTGCTCAAAAATTGGTGGCAGCAACATTCCAAGTGGCCGTACCCAACTGTAAGCAGTCACCTAAATTCACCTATCAAAATATAAAAATAGTGTTATTAGTGGCATTTTCATATTTCTTTGTTCTTTTCATTTTTATAGTTAATAGACTCAGTAGAGTCAAAGAAACACAACCTAGAAGTTGGGTCACTATGTTCTTTAACTTTTCTTTATTAATCTTGTAAAAAAAATCATTTATAATACTTGCAGGAAGATGATAAAGCAAAACTTGTGGAGGAGACAGGGTTGCAACTAAAACAGATCAACAACTGGTTTATCAATCAAAGGAAGCGAAACTGGCATAGCAATTCTCAATCTGTGACATCTTTGAAGTCCAAGCGCAAAAGGTAGAGATACCCAAATTTTTATTTTGCTTCAAATGAAGAAAAATCTCAAATCCCAAATAAGGAATTGAAGTTAGGTAATTTTTATGTTGATATGGCAGTGCTGTAAAGAATATGACGATCCTGGGGGTAAATAGTTCTACTTGCTAACAACCAGGGATTGTAATAGATGAACTTGATATATAGCTTACGCATAAGGTTGTAGATTCATATTCTGATGATGATATAATTTTTTTTTTTAACCCTTATTACTGTTTCTCTCTTTCTTCATTTTCATTTTCATTTGTGTGGTTATTTTTTTTTACTACAACTATAACCATTTGAAACTTAAAAGAAACCTAAGCAGAGAGACAGAGAGGCCATGACCATCTGAAACTAAATTTGAGAGCTTGGATATGGTCTCTGCTAATTAATGTGAATCTTGGTATTGAAAGAAATATTAATTGCCGTGATAAATTCTACCCCATTTTTATGATTCTTCTTCTCCTTCTCATCGTTGAGTAATTTATTAATGGACTGGATTAATTTGGATTTAGAAAACGTAAATTTTCCAAAGGTTTGACTTGTCCCATCCGTAATTTGCTTATTTGAAAGAGGCACTGCTGGTAACAATTCTAATAAAGGAGTTTTGTACTAACGAGATATTCCCAACTTCAAACTGGAATAACAAGACAAGTATAAAAGCCTAAAAATAATTTAGCAGTTGTTTGGATATTGAATTATAAAACTCAATTACCATTTAAAATTATACGTATCGACAATTGAAAAATCATTAAATATTTAGATAACATAAATTATCGATTTATTTTTATAAATTGAAAAAATATAATAGCAGATATGAATTGTGATTGTCTATTAAAATTTTTATAAATTGGAAAAAATATTTTTATCTTAAATCTGTGATTGTCAATCGGCTATTCAAACACTTTCTTAATCAATTAGGCTAAATTGTCGTTAAAAATATCTATATTATCAACAAATTTAGAATGAATCTAATTCATTATATAAAATTATAATTATTAATTATAATTAGATATTATTAATTAATAACTACTCATGAACTTAATATAATAATTAAATATTTAAATTATAAGGTGTATATTATAATTAATATGCTGATATTTTAAATTATCATTAATTAATTTATAATTCTACGTAAATAATTGATACTCTCCAATAAATTTTTGACACTCCCATTATTAAATTCATTACCTTATTAGACTATTTTATCTTTTTATATTTTACAGAGATTTTATAATGCCTAATTTACTCTTAATTCACCCTTAAAAGGAAAGAAAAAATAATAAACACTTATTACTTTTTTTTAAAAAAAACATTGGAAAGACACGAGGAGCTTGTGCTTTGACAAAGCAAATGTATTTGTCTTCTATTGCGAACTGGTGGGATTGGAGGATTAGTGTTTATTTTTATACAATAATTTTTTATGTGTCATATTTTAAGTATTTAAAAAAAAATTTAAAAATTATAATTTAATAGTATTTGATGTAATGAATTCAATCATGTATTTTTTATACTAAACTAAAATTAAATAGATAAAAAAAAATATATTATAAATTTTATATATTATACCTAATGATTTAGATTTAACGCATTTATAATATATTTTTAACTGTTAATTTGATTTTTATTTAGCATAAAAATTATATCAAACACTATCAAATTATAATTTTTAAAAATTTTATAAAATTTTTAAATATCTAAAATGTGATACACGAGAGGCTCCCATATAAAAATACATATCAGCCCCTCTCTACCCCAAACCGGTGCAGAAGCCATTTTTTACTTTTAAAACCAAACAACCATTTGGGAGCACATCAGCATACAATTTGATGCAGAAACTGAAAAAACTATTACACCTAAGATAAGGGAAAAGAAAAAAAATCATCAATAAAAAATAAAAAATAATTTTGCTTCAAAATTTTATTAATTTGATAGTTATTGACATTATTCTTCAAAATTTTCTTCTAAATTCTTTTCTTAATATATGAATAATTTTTTATTTTTATTTTTTTAACCTTCAGCCATGCAATAGGGGAGCCCTTTATTTCATATGCACAGCTCAGAAATAAGCAAAGTCTTCACGAAAACTTGGACAGGAAATATAAACCACGTACTGAATATAGGTAAACTAACCCTCTTTGCATTGACAGCAACAACAAATAAGGTACAAAAATTCATTCTCACATGTTAAAAAGGAAAAAATCACTATCCAAAACTCCGAAGCTAATAAGTTGAAAACACCTGAAACTTAAAGGCAGTTTTTGCTGCAAGGTCAAATTGGCTGATTAGCTGGTGATTGATTGTGAAAGGTGATCCAATTTTTGATAACGAGTTAGCTGGATGTGGGTCTTGATTGCAAAAACACAAAAGAAATTATTCAAAAAGAAAAAAATTATCTTGATTGTCTACATGAGAAAGAGAGTCATGGAAACTCAAAATTAATTCTTTGTTTTTATTATGAAAGTTTTGAATTTACTCTTTATGTCCACCTGCAACTCTAAGATAAAAAAATTCACTAATTTTTGAATCATTTATGGTGCATTATTAATTTGAGAGAAGTGTTAAAAACAATGAATTATTTGATTATTTCAAAAATTATTATAAATATTTTCATAGACTTACAAGCAAATCATGCCTTATCAACAACTTTCTTTATAAATTACATATGTCATTGTATGTTTTCATATATCCGGTGTCAATTTTAATGTCTATGATTATGTTGCTCCATTGAAAAGCCTTAGACTTTATTTAACAGGGATTTCGTCGTGCAAAAAAAATTGAATGAGTTAATGTCAATTAATATAATGCTTTATTTTTTATGAAACAATCTACTTCATAGTAATTGACGCAGCGGAATATCAAAGAAAAAACATAATTCTATTATAATCCGTTGATTCGCGCATGAATACCGGAAGTAATCTTTTATAACCTGTTGATTTTAGAAATACCAGGAAATAGGCATCAAAATTCGTTGATTCAAAAGAATACCGAAAATTGGAATAAATAACTTTCAAACAGAAAGGTTATTTTTAATTTCAATCAAAAACTCTCTCAATCCTAAGGTTTATATAACTATATATAGGAAATAACTTTCAGAAAATCCTAAAATATAATATGGTAATTTATTCCTAAAAGGAAACAAATCACCAGATTTATATAAATAAGGAAATAAATCAAAACTAACTTAAATAGAGAAACAAATCAAAACTAATATAATATCTTAAATAACGCCAAAAACTAAGTTTCCTATTAAAAGTAATTAAGGAAAATAAAAATACTAAAAATATAGAAATACAAATATGGAAAACACCAAATTTTGTTGATCTCCATCAGTAATTCTCGGACCACTATGATCTGATCAATTTTCGTTGGAGCCTTCTTAATATCAATAACATAAGTGAGGTAACAAGGATATCTCTTCTGTAACAATCTCTTAACTCCAATGGCTGAGATCAGTCTGATAACAGTTGTACTTTTGTCACCTTGGTACACAAACTTTTCTAGTCCCTCTGGCTGAAACTAAATATGCTCGAGGAGTATAGCTTTGTTTACTTTCGGAAAGTTAATCAGTTATGAATTTCATTGTTTTTTCGTTTACCGCCATTAAAGTTTCTTTCACCCCATTAAAGTTTATTTCACCATCATAGAGCAAGTCATTTCTCTAAAATTGATTTAAATCATTTTTCTAAGATTGATTTAAGATCATACTCTCATCAATTGATAATAAATAATGCTTAAGACTGCTTTCAGGATCATATATGATTATTATGAGTTTCTAGTTTTTCCTTTCATATTAACAAATGCATCCGCCATCCATTTTCAGGACTAATTGATTCTACAGGTGAGTTATTACATATTCCTTAGCAGATTTCGACTTCCTATGCCTACTTCCTCTAGGAAACATATTCATAATCATATAACAGAATCTGAAAATATGAGTTATATAGATGATAAAGAGATCAAAGAATACAGATAAACGTTGATATCTAAAAACAATGATTGACAGGGGTCTCTTCTCTCAATTGTCTATACTCTGTAGTCGGTCAACTCCGTCTCTGTCCCCTCTTTACTAATGCTGACTTGTATGTACTTTTCTATTGATTAATTGTGATTTTAATAATGAAAGCTATGAATTCTCCGTATTCTTTCTGTTGGTTATCAGTTATACTCGTTCAACAATCTCTTCATTTTTTCCATTTTAATATTCTATATTCAAATTGCAATTCGAATTTTCAAGCCCGCCGCTTTCTGTGTTCAGATCCCATTGTTTTTTACTGATTCAATTCTTTCTTCCCATAAACACTAAAAAAAAAGAGACATTTTTTCTTGTTTTGTACACCAAAGCTTGATTAAAAGTTTATATGAACTGGTATTTGTCAGATTTTGATGAATTTGGAGATTTTACCCCGTTTATTGCAATTTTCTTCTCTAATTGTTTGATATCTGCTCATCCATTGAGAGAAGTCTTATCTATTATGGCTGAAAATGTTATTGATCATTCGTTCTCGTTTGGTGGCTCACATCATATGCAGATTCAAGAGGAATTGCCATTCAAGACCAACAAAGGATCTACGAAAGTCTTGCTTTTGCATGGTAATTTGGATATATGGGTTAAGCAGGCTAAAAACCTTCCAAACAAGGATATGTTTCATAAGACCATAGGGGACATGTTTTCGAAATTTCCTATGAAAGTTAGCCGTAAAATTGAAGGCCATGTAGCTAATAAGATAACCAGTGATCCATATGTCACCATTTCAGTAGCGGCTACTGTAATTGGGAGGACTTTTGTGATCAGTAACAATGAGAATCCAGTATGGATGCAGCACTTTAATGTTCCTATTGCGCATTAAACTGCAAAGGCGCACTTTGTTGTCAAGACAGTGATGTTGTTGGCTCACAAATTATGGGTGCTAGGGGAATCTCAGTGGAGGAGCTATGCACTGGCTGACAGGCATAAAAATAGAGGGAAATTATCTTATTCTTGGTGCCAATGGGAAACCCTGCAAGCCTGGAGCTGAGTTAAGCTTATCAATTCAGTTTACCCCAGTGGAGCAAATGACAATTTATAAGCATGGAGTAGGTTCAGGTCCTGATAGCAATGGGTTCCAGGCACATACTTTCCCCTTAGGAGAGGAGGTAAAGTTAATCTTTATCAAGATGCTTATGTTCATGATGGTTGCCTTCCTGATTTGAAGCTTAATGATCATACTCAGTATGAGCACAGGAGTTGCGGCTTGACATCTTTAATGTTATCAGTCAGGCTCGACGTTTGATTTACATTACTAGGTGGTCTGTATATCACAAGGTTAGATTGGTTTGAGATGGTCAGGATGCAATATATTGTACATTGGGAGAACTTCTGAAAATGAATCTCAGGAAGGTCTGATAGTGCTGAGATCATATATCAGTAGCTCCAATTCTAGCCACCTTATTTAGTTTAGAACAGATGCTAACAGAATGAGGTTATAAGATTTATTTTCTGAAAATGTGAGAGGTCATTGCAGAAGAATATCATGATTTCTTTCTTTCTCCCTATATGATGCACGTGTTGCAACGGAATTGATCTTCAAGTCATTCATAATGCTTCATTATTCAAAAAAATTGCTGGAAATAACTCCTACAGTGCAGAGTCTGCTGAAAATATAACATCTTGCTTTAGGTTTATTGTGGGATCTTTTTCACTAGCATCATTGTTATTTGCTGCAGCAAGAAACAATGCAAATGATGTATGAAACAATTTACAAAGCTTTGGTGGAAGCTGGACTTGAAAATACATATGAGCCACAAGACTACTTAAATTTCTTCTGCCTTGGCAATCTTGAGGCATTCGATAGGGAAAACAGTTTAAATGCTCAAAGTGCCAATGCAGCAAACATTCCTCAGGTATCTTTCTTTATTAATCATCATTTTTTCCTATTTCCATTTGCTTCTTATTTCACATTTTTATGCAAATTAATTGTTCTGTCTTATTTGTAACAAAGGCGTTGAGTCAGAAGAATAGACGCTTTCAGATATAAATTCATTCCAAAGGAATGATTGTGGATGATGAGAATGTACCAATGGGACCTGCAAATATCAACCAGCGATCAATGGATGGTACTAGAGACACTGAGATAGCAATGGGTGCATATCAACCTCAGCATACCTTTGCAAACAAATTCTCTCATTCACATGGGCAGGCAAGCTTGATTACGCATTTTGCATGCATTTATTTATTCTGCTGGAATAGTTTAACTTCGACATCATGGAAATGGTAGTAAATTTTTATACAATTCCTCCAATAGAACAGAAAAGTCTCCCTTAAATTTCGTATTTGGCATGATAGTTAGACTGAGGGTGACATCTATCTTTTTAAGTTCATGGAAGATTTATCATGCTTGTGTATTTTTTGAGTGCAATTTCCAACTCTTCCATGCATACATGTATTTTGAATATTTATCATTCTGACATTGATAACAAGTGAATTTCTTACTTACCTAATTGATAAATAAGTACTTGACTGATCAACTGCTTCTAGTGCAGATATATATGGATATAGGATGTCCTTGTGGGCAGAACATTTGGGAAGTCTTGAGGAATGTTTTGAGCAACCAGAGAGTCTTGAATGCACAAGACGTGTAAGGTACCTTAGTGAAATGAAGGGTCACCTCCTCACAGGAAAAGTGAAGGTTTCTCCCCGGCTACGAAACATTCCCAGGTGTTGATGGTAAAATTCTAGGGTCATTTGTAGCCATTCAAGAGAATCTCGCAATCTGAGCTATTGGACATAATTAAATCATACATTCTTGGGCAATATTATGCTTTTAGCCTTTTACTTCTCATGATCCCATTTGTTATATTCTAGATGTCTTCTTGGATTATCATTGTTTAGTTAAGAGAGTCATCTGGAAAGGATTTAGTTAGGGGTTCACTTGTTAAAATTTTTTTCAACCAGTACACTATTTTTTTTTTTTAAAGATTAAGGGTATGGTCTTGGATTCTCAATATGTAAAGCCATATAAATAATTGCAATTACTGCTATCATATAATGCCAATAAGTTCTTTTTTTTTTCCTTTTATTTTTAGAAAAAAGTACCCGTAAATACAAATGAAAAGCAAAATTTCTAAAATAGAATTATTTGTAATTTCAAATTATTCTATTTTATAAAGAAAAATTAAATGTCATAATCAAATTATTGGAGAATGGGGGTGGTGCGAACTAGACGACTTATCTTTTTGTAAAAACGACATGTAGTACTCTTTTCCCACTCATCACTTTCCACCCTGGCAATCCGTTTCAGAAAGCTATCGTCAGAAGAACTTTAATCAACGGTTCAAATGAAGCGTATTCTATTGACGCGGATAGATATCTACAACCGTGGATGACATTCCATCCAACGGAGATTGAACAAATAAAAAAGTAGCAGCAGTACTAGTTAGCTTTTAGCGCTAAATTTTTTGGAAAAGTTTGAAATTAAAATTTTGAAAAGTCCCGCTCCAACTGTATTTTTAAACCCCATTAACCCACCTTTGATGGCAGATTCATCTCTCTCTATTGAATTGAGAAAGAAGAAAAATGTCAGGAAGGGGAAAGGGAGGCAAAGGGCTGGGAAAGGGAGGCGCCAAGAGGCACAGGAAAGTCTTGAGGGATAATATTCAAGGAATCACCAAACCAGCCATTCGCAGGCTTGCTCGTAGAGGAGGCGTGAAGCGTATCAGTGGCCTCATTTATGAAGAAACCAGAGGCGTTCTCAAGATCTTCCTTGAAAATGTGATTCGTGATGCTGTCACTTACACTGAGCATGCTCGAAGAAAGACTGTAACCGCCATGGATGTTGTCTATGCTCTCAAGAGGCAGGGTCGTACTCTCTACGGCTTTGGTGGTTGATTTAATGTCTTTTTTTTTTCCTTTTAATTTTGGATTTCTGCTTCTGTTTTGTTAAAGATAGAAAGGTTCTCTGCTGTGGATTGGAACCATTCAGCTGTAAATGAATTAGTAGATCTAGATGAACTTGTTTGGATTAAGTTGACTTTACTTCAATTATTTGTCTTTGTTGTTGGAAGATGGAAATCCAGATCTATCAGTTTGACAAAAGTTTTATCTATTGTGTTTGATAATATTATTGAGATCTAATCTGTATGTTACCATTTCCGAATCTGGTGTGGGAGGATTTTTATGATTTGCTTTTGTGAGAATTTGCTATGTTCATACGACCTCAATGTTCTTGTTGCGTATTATTATGATATAAAAGTGGAAAAAATGACAATATCCTAAGCATGGAATAGGCTCAGTTCTTGATTATCATGGCTATCCTGGTATGTCCTTTTCTCTGTAGAGATGCAAAATTAATGTTTATGATGGCTGCTTTCGTAATCTGAATTTTCAGATTATTTAATAATATATAATCACTATTAATAGTGATTATATATTATTATATAATCTGAATTTTCTGTTTCATTTGATGTCTTAGTTTTTATTTTATGTATTTTTATATACATCACATCATTAATAAAAAATTATTGATTGTTAAAATATTTTGATAAAAATTAATGTAATGCATATAAAGATAAATGAGACAGGAGATGAGATAGAAAATTTGAATTGATTGTTAAATAATAATTATGTATAATATAGTAATTAGCTACATAATTTTAAGTTGTGTATTATAATTAATATGTTGATGAGTTGAATCATCATTAATTTATAAATCTATATAGTGGACCAAATTCACTTAAGAATTTATCGTAACCTATGGTCATCACTAGAAAACAATCATAAACAAGGTTAATTAGCATTGTGGTTTCCCTTGTAATGGGGAGGAAATACTTATAATTGGATTTGTTTCCGACATAGAAACACTCGGCTAAAAAAAATGAGGAAACTGCTAGGGCACCAGATTCAGAATTTCTAATATGAAATTATATCAAACATTAATAGCATTTATGCTTTTTGTGATCTTTTGCTTAAAATGAAATATAAAATGACAATTTTAAAATGTAATGGTTGAATATATAAATTATTTTTGAACTCATATTTACAAGGTTGAGCTCTCAAGTTCTCTCTCTAAAGTGGTATCAAAGAAAGAAAATCTGATGAGAAAATTGAGTTCAAATCTTTAACTAATTTTTTTACAAAGAAAAAGAAAGACAACAAGGTGCAAAGTTAGAAGACCAAACAGTAATTCGAGGGAAAAAACTGTTGCTGTTTCCTATTTAAATTATAATAAATTTTTCTTAATTTTTGATGGGATTTCCATTGCAATACCAAACTCAGAAAACTTAATAAAAATTTTAAAAATTTTTCAAAATTGAAAATTCATTAAAAGTTTTGGCTTTGTATTTTTTAATTGAAAAAAAAAAATTGCATTCTTCAAGGTTTATTTGCATACATCTTAAGAGAATACATACTGAATTTGTACAAAAGTTTTTATTTTTTCCCCTAAAAATTTGGGTGCGATGACTGTCCAAGTTTTGTTAGCTGTCACATAAAAAAAAGGGAAATTGAATAAAGAAAAAAAAATATAAGAAAGAGTAAAAATCCCATTTAGCATCCTCATGTCCTTTTGTGAAGATGAGACTTGTTGGATTTATAGGAAGAAAAGCTTTTTTCTTTTTCACTGTTAGGATTTTCTGATTTATCACCAAGATGTAATTCATCCGATTATTAAATTGAGATTTTATAAAAAATAAATTTTATTAATTAAATTTTCATAAACTATTTACAGTTATCTACAAAATTTAATTTAAAGGAATCAAATTATATTTTTAATTAAATGTCAAATTTTTTTATTTTTATTTATAAAATAAAAAATTCAGTGCATTATAATAAAAAACACTTTTGAATATTTAAATTGAAGATACTGACAATTATATCATATTTTATTTTGATACAATTCAATTAAAAAAATTTTGAATTAATAGAATTTTACTTTTTTGTATTTAAATTTTACTCAATAGAATATTTAAATTTTATTTTGAATCATTAAAAATTTAGACTAATCTTAATATAATATTTATTTAAATATAAAATTAGATATTTGATCAGTTTGATTTAAATTTTAATAAAAATAAAATAATAAGAACTTAAGAAAAATTCAAATTCATATAAAGTCTTGGGTTTAAGGATTTCATATTAACGTACTAAAATTTCTATAAATTTTAGTTGGTTGATGTGAAACAAAATTTAGAAGTGCTCCCACATAAACCTACTCAGAGCTTTCATGGGGTAAGGTGAGAGCATTCGGACTTTCTCAGACCATCCGATCAGATTCAGTGATCCTTGTAGGCCTATGTCAGATTTTAGGATCCTAGTTAACCATTAATATCAAAGACAAACGAGTCCACTGCTATAATGCCTCGCAGGCCCATCAATAGCTATGCATCCGATTGTACTGAACTGTACAAATTAAAAAGGCAACTGTATGTAAGTCTTTGTTCATGTAATTTTGTATTTTACAAAATAAAATTTATTTATATGAAATTTGCGACAATATTTATTTAGGTCTTCAATTTATAATTAAAGATATTTCTCTATGCTTTAATTTTAGAAATACTTTGCCATATCATTATTTTTTATATTATTATATTATATAGATATCATTAAAATTTATACAAAATAATTATATAGTTTTTTATTATTTTTAATTGTTTCATATATATATATTCAAAATTATTAAAAAATAATATTTAAATCTAATAAAAATTAATAATAATAACTTATGTGCATTAAATATTTTAATAAATTATAAAATAAATAAAAAATATGATCAAAATATATATAGCAGTCCACAACTAAAACTAGTTTATAATTAAAGACAAAAAACAAGATTAAAAATTTAAAAGTACAATAAAATTTTTATAAGTTAATATTTCATAAATTAATAATTTATATTATATAATAATTTTTTTATAATTTTAATTTAAATTAATAGATTAAATTAATATTATATTAATTAATATATCTTTTAATTAATCGTATTTATAAGTTCTAATGATATGAAGTAGCAAATGAAATAAATTTTATATTTATTTATTTTAAATAAAATATAAAAAATTTAGCATGTCTTAATCTTTCATTAAAATTTCATGTGCATTTGTTTATATTGTTCGAGTACAATGGTGAATTTACACTGGAGGTAATAGGGATGTGAACGAGTAAAAGATATATTTAAATTCTCAAAAATATTTTTTAAATTATATATACATTTTATTTTTCTATCATTAAATAATTTAAATTTCTCCAATTACTAAATTTTATATAAAAAAAATAAAAAGTCTAAATATCCAATTTTGATATTCAATTGCTGGTTTAAATAATATTATTCATATAAAAAAAAATTATTTAGTAAATATATATTTTTTTTAATAAAAATTTTTTAGGTGATATTTTTAAAAAATGAAAATAGATAAATTTTAAAAAGGATAAATAAAAAAAATAGAGGAAATATTATTTTTATAAAAAAAAATAAAAAAAATAGAGGAAATATTATTTTTATAAAAAAAAATTAGGGCATATTATAATTTAATCCCTGAATTTTAGTCTTAATAACGAAGTGATCCCTGTATTTTGAGAAATACATGATCACATTCCTATATTTTGTTTTAACAGACTATTTAGTCATTCCGTTTATTTTTATTGTTAAATACCTATGAAAAGACTAAAATATCATTTATTCACCCTTAAATTCTCCATTCCATCTTTATTCACCCTTAAATTCTCCATTCCATCTATGGTAGCCATTAACAAGAGCCACATTTATACCTCCATATTATTTACAAGCAATATCCAATTGCAAGTAAATAAAAAAGGAAAAATTATTAAAACTTCAAATTGAAATTTTCATCATAACCTAAAAATCCAATTTTCAAAAAATTTGAGAAAGACACCTATTAAACTTCCTTCTTAAATCAATAAATAATAATATGAGAATGATATTACTAATAATGAAGAGAAAGAAATAAAATCCAATTCAAAAATCTAAAAATTATTTTTAAATTATGAGTTAAGAAAGAGTGGTTAATAATGAATAGTATTGATGAGTAATTGTGGGTAGCAGAGGATAAGGGAAAGAGATGAGGATAATTTAGGAGAAAATTTTAATTTTTTATTTATTTATTTTTAACAGAAAAGATAAAAAAATAAACGGAAAAATTATATAATCTTACGAAATAAAAATATAGGGACTCAATCATATATTTTTCAAAATATATAGACTATTTCATTGTTAGAATTAAAAGTCAAAAATTAAATTATAATTTACTTAAAAAATTATTTAGTCGGTCATAAATATATATATATTTTTAATAAAAAGCTTTTTATTTCTAATGATTTTTAGGTGACACCTCGTAAATTTGCTTGAAAACATGATTGGTGCTTTTAAAGACAAGACATCATCTAAAAAAGGTTTTAAAAAAATTAATATTTGGACTTATTTTCTCCAAAATAGAAAATTAACCATAGGCTAATGACGTGAGGTTATGCATACACTATGATTTATCTTTGTTTTAAATTAACATTTGATGAGAAACACACACACCCCACCCAACACATCATTGTCCGTAGGATCATAGCACCAAAATAGAGCAAACTTGTTATATCAAATCTTCACTTATTCTCTATATAACACACACCCCTCACACCAACACTCGTACTCACAGATCCCAAACTCAGATCCAAATCTTCTGCTCTAAAATCAGCAATAATGGGATTCCCATCAAACGGTGCCGCATCAGATACCAGCAAGCCACTCAAGTTCCTCATCTATGGTCGCACTGGCTGGATCGGTGGTCTTTTGGGTAAGCTCTGTGAGTCTCAGGGCATTGACTACACCTACGCCTCTGGTCGTCTCGAAAATCGAGTCTCTCTTGAAGCCGATATCGCTGACATCAAGCCCACTCACGTCTTCAACGCTGCTGGTGTCACTGGCCGGCCTAATGTCGATTGGTGCGAGTCCCATAAAGTTGAGACTATTAGGACCAATGTGGTTGGGACGCTAACTTTGGCCGATGTTTGCAGAGAAAAAGGTCTGATTTTGATTAATTATGCTACGGGTTGTATTTTTGAGTATGATGCGAATCACCAGCTCGGGTCGGGCATCGGGTTTAAGGAGGAGGATACTCCGAATTTCATTGGATCTTTCTATTCGAAGACGAAAGCCATGGTAAACAAATGCTTTTTATTTCTTAATTTGATGTTAATGACATTTTGATTTGTGATCTAAATAACATGAAATTGATAATTTGTAATGTGGATGTTTAAAATGTTGTATGGTTTTGGTTTCAGTTGAGCTTTGAATCGGTAGGTTTGTTGGATTTACCAGTTTTAAGGGATCTAGCTAACTTCGATTATCATTTCAGCTGGAATAAGAAGATTTAGAGTTCTTGAATGTGTGTTTGGATTGGTACTATATGTATTTTAGATCTTAAGAACATAGCATTAGATTCGAGATCCATTGGTAGGTAATTGCATCTTTGTGCAAGAAATGAAAGATCAAATCCTGCATCTCCTGCTGCACTGAAATAAACAACTTTACATGACTGCTTTAAATCAAGAATCGTGACACTACTTGAGTATGCTTATTTTTGGAGGTCATTTACTGGGTTGTTTATGAATCATATTTTGAAAAAACCAATATGTTTTTGAATTTACTTGCATATGAATTCTATCATTTCTGTACTACACCATACTGTTGTTGGACCTGGAATCAATCCGCATTAGGAAGGAAAATAAATTTCCTGTTATTTTTTTTTCCAGCTGAAACATTTATTTGATTGTTAGTTTAACCATCTAGCTGAATAGGGATTGGAACCAACAAATTCTACTTTGTGAATCCAAGCTCATGCATGCTCTTGTTTGCCATTTTATCTATCTGCTCTTTTATCTTTTATTAAAATTTTCATTTTATATAAGTAATAAATAATAATGCTTCTTTTTGCATGTTATTTATTGTATAGCAATTCTGACTTTATTCCTTTGTTTTATTTTTTGGGTATTTGAAAGGTGGAAGAGTTGCTAAAAAATTATGAAAATGTCTGTACCCTGCGTGTCAGAATGCCAATTTCATCTGATCTATCTAACCCTCGAAATTTCATCACAAAGATCACTCGATATGAGAAGGTAGTTAATATTCCAAATTCAATGACAATCTTGGATGAACTGCTTCCCATTTCCATTGAGATGGCAAAGAGAAATCTCACTGGGATCTGGAATTTTACAAACCCTGGTGTGGTCAGTCACAATGAAATTTTAGAGATGTACAAGAATTATGTCGATCCCAACTTCACATGGAAAAACTTCACTCTTGAGGAGCAAGCAAAGGTAATAGTTGCCCCAAGGAGCAATAATGAGCTTGATGCATCCAAATTGAGCACGGAATTCCCTGAAATGTTGCCAATAAAGGAGTCCCTTATCAAGTATGTGTTCAAGCCAAATCAGAAGACTGCTGCTGTTTGATGCCATTAAATTGAAGGCCAAAACTCCTGTCCATTAAGGGATCTCTTGTTAAGTATGTTTCAAGCCAATGAGAATGCCAATGATGCTTGAATTTTTTTTTTGGTCTTCCCTTTTGCTATTTATTCTTCTTGCTCACGAGGGTTGATGTGATACCTTAGAGGTTCCTCTTCCCAAATGACACATGATTGCACCTATTGATGTTTGAATGTTGTATTTGTAACTTGATCTTGAATAAATTAGTTGGAAGTGATTTATCAAGTTAATGACAATTGTATGGGCTCAAGAGCCTTACCTTAGGATTAATAATATGAATTGTTTGGTTATTTTGAGTTTTCATATCGGTTTTATGTAACAGCCCAACACTTGTGAGATTATCCAACGTCGATAAAATAGTCTATATAATCCAATTAGTTATTATTTAAATAATTTGAATAAATTGTTTTAGATTGGATTGATACATATAACAATAGGTTATTTGAAGCTCTTTCTAGTTCACTTGAGTATTTCTAGTTCACTTGAGTATTAGATATATTGATATTCTATTTTCGCTGCAAAACATTAGTTATCTGCTCTTTTAAATTATTCGTTCTGTAATGTGAATGTTGAAAAAATCTCCACTAATTGTTTTGAAGGAACTATAGGCTTGGGACAAGCATGTTACTAAATCTATGATTTTAAATTTTTCTGAGACTTTCAAGTGTTGATGAAATGAGTTGCGAGTAGAAAACTGTATAAATTGCTATATGATCCTTGTGTAGTGATGTCTGCTCTCATGGAACTATTTGAAACAAAGTTTCCTTGTCCAGTTTTTTTTTTTTTTTTTTTTTTTTTTATCCTGTTCGATTAATCTTGAAATAGCTCTTATATAGTAGATTTTGGAGATGGAGAACCTTGATGTAGCAACGCTAGTGACATCAAGATAATTTGGGATAAAGAAAATGTGATTGGTATGCTGAGGATATCTTTTCCTGATAGTAGTACAACCACCGCAAAACCCAGATCTATGTACCCTCTCTTAATTTTATTAATTTTCCTTTCTATTTACTTCATTTTCATGGTAGCCAAACATGGTTTTAGTAGGGCTAATTAGCATTTCTATGTTACAGTGAAGGAACGGTGAACTTTGATGGGTTTATCGGTAGATGGTGGTGGTGATGATATTGGTAGATGGCAAGACTGATGGGGCTAGTGGTGGCGGCGAGATGGAGTAGAAAAGCAGGTGGAGGGTATTTTGGTATATTACTTTTCTAAAAAAAATTAACGAAATTTAAAAAAAAAAAAAATTAGACAAAAACTAATTAATTTTAAAAAATAAAATTGAAGAATTATTTAATTAATTTGCTAAAAGAAAATGAATCATTACATTAATGAAAGCAAATTTTATGGACAATAATATTTACATTTATTATTTTTATATCATTCTCGCCGAGGCATTATGAAATTGACAAGCATGCCCTTTGATTTTTTTTTTTTCCTGAAAGAAAAAGCTTAATAAAGAAAATTTTGACTGGAATGTAATGGCGGCTAAAGATACCCTTCTTCTGGAACATGAAAGGACCTTCGAATTTAAGTGTTTTCTGGGACATGGAGTAGGAAGAATAGATAGAACCAGGGAGAATATTATATACGACTAGTGGACTTCTCACCTCATGAACCCCATCTTTCCACATAATTGCACCTGACATTATTGGCTGCTGCACTATCTTTGGCCCGTAGACTGTCACCGTGAATCTTTTCTTCTCCCCAATGGCAGAGAATGATAGGGTAGAAGGCTCCACTGTGACACTAACAGAGTTAGGCATGTAAATGCTAACACTGTAGGTTGAATTTGGTGAACCAACATTGGTGATTGTCCTAGTAAAAACTCCCTGAATTGGCTTGCCATCCTCTATAGCAAGAGTAAATGCAGGATAATAAAGATCCCAGGCTCTGTGCTTTTGCAGATACTGCTATTGTCGCCAGCGATCAGTTTGAGAGTGGTAGTCTTGTAACCCTGCTTGCAGAGGAAGTTAATGTAATCTGCTTCAGTTGCATCATAAACAAGCAAGGGGTCCACTGCTTGTAATGGATTAATGTGACCAGACCCGTAAGCAAATTCAAGGTCTTCTTGCTTCCTTGAGTCCATGATATAAGCTGCTCGTGGAAATGAATCGGATAGATTAATGAGAATAGCATATTAACCCTTTTTTTTTTTTTGAACTTTGTTATTCTACCAAGACAAAAGATTTCACGACCTGTTGTCATTAGTGCAGATTTAATTGCAGCAGGAGACCAGTCAGGATGTGCAGCCTTAACATAGGAAGCAGCACCACTGGCGTGTGGGCAGGACTTGGATGTGCCAGAGTTTTATTGAACTTTACACTTCTGGAATCCTCTTGGTAGACAGAAGGTGGTGCCAAAGGAGACCAAGCAGCAAGGATGTCCACACCAGGAGCAGTGAGATCGGGCTGTGTCCATCAACATCCATGTAAAATGTCGAGAAAATTCCTCAAAAATACTATTATTTATGCCATATATGAATAATAGCTATGATCAAATTTCTTGATGACTACCTTGAGAATGTCGGGGTTCATAGGGTTGGGTCCTCTGGAAGAGAATGATACAATAGAAGGCGCCATGATATCCTTCCAAGTCTCTCCATCCAGAATAGTTGCGATTGGTTTCCTGGAAAGGTATGCTTATTTTTGTTAAATGATAGATCCAATGAATTGTGAAGCTTAAAGAATTGGATGGGCATTATGTTACTCTGTCGATTTGATGTAATTCAAAATTTTGACACCATCGTCTGTGCTGATTACTGTTGCTAGTAGGGGATAGTTAAAGGAAAAATCAAAGATATATGAAGCAGCCATTACGGCACCCGCACCATTGGCTATTAGAATGCCAGAACCATCCCAGAAGGTTTCACAGAAGACGATCTTTCGTTCTACTTTGTATGAATTCATAGCACCGGTTGTGCAATATCTTGCAATGTCTGGGTTAGCACCTGCAGAGTAGTTTGCTGTATCGCCTCCCCAAACCAAAGGATATGAGGTCCCATTGAGGTCGAAGCTATTGATGGAGAGTCCCTTTTTTGAACCATCAAAGAGAAGTATTAGCAAAAGATTGATAAGATAACTTTTGTCATAAAGCGAAGTGCTGCACTCATAAACTCAAATTGAAGATTTGTCCATTGCCAAGCACAACTTGTGCAATAAATTTCCTGTCAATGGTGCTGGCAGCTACTGTCAATGTCCATGGCGCGAAATTGGAGACGGAATAAGGATAGGGTCCAGAATTTCCAGCAGAATTAGAGGTTAGTATACCAAATCTCGTGGCATGATAGGCTCCAATGGCAATTGGATCATCAAAATATGAAGATGGCCAGTCAGAACCAAGGGATACAGATATAATGTCAACACCATCTGCTATAGCATCATCAATGCAGCGAGGATATCTGCACCAAAACATCCAAATGACGAGCAAACTTTGTAAATAGCAATTCTTGCATTTGGAACTCCACCTCTTGCAACTCCGGCGACTAGCCCTAAGTAACTTGCTCCTTGCACCTCGCGACCTGCTGCAGTTGAAGAAGTATGGGTTCCATGTCTATTGGAGTCTCTAGGCAATTTAATGTCAGTGATGTCATAAAAATTCTCTGTTGTAGTAACGGGCTCCAATGATTTTGCTGCAGTTTCAAATATTGAATATTAGCTATGTAGTAAAAATCTTTGGCTTAACGGTACTAGAAAGGAACTCAATTGTTGCAGGTGAAATTGGCACCTTGGCATGTCCCTTTCCATTTAGCAGGAGGAGCATTCATTCCTTCATCATTGAAGCTATCAGATTCTGGCCAAATTCCTATAATACAAGGACATTAATAAAACTTCAAATTAACACGTCATCTTCAAGTTTAAGCAAGTTGATTCAAATGGGTATCAACTACCAAGTATACCCGAGTCCAGAAGGCCGATAATGACATTTCCTTCATGAGCTCCAAGTTTTCCCTGAGAAAACCCCATGAAGTTCCATGACGTGGTGTGAAGCTTTAGTATGTGGTTTGGCATCACTGAGATGACACCATCCATTTCTGCAGCCTTTTTTTTTTTTTTAATTTTGGCTCAGAACACACCAACTTAAAGTACTGCAATTGGGAAAAACTCAATAATTAAAGTTATTATTCTGAAGTGAAGGTTTAGATCATAATTACACAAGACAAAGTATTAACCTTCCAAGCACATTTTCTAGCATGAACTGATGCTTTGATGCTTATTTAGCAACAAAATCCCAAGTGAAAAATGGACTCAAGTTACCTGCCAGTATCATTTATCAATCCAACCCGTCTTCTTTACATTATCTTTTTAAAAATTCAATGTGATTTACTTGAAAGATTCATTGAACCCTTTAAGACCCCATCAACTACCGCGTGAAGATCCCATGAAGGACCAATAAAGTACCTTCGATAGCCCAATAAAGCTAACTCAAATACCAATGAAGACCCGTTTAAAACACAATCAAATACCCTTCAATTTAAAACTGGAATTGGTGGGGTGCGCCAGGCCCATTCTGTAGTGCAACGAATGGGCGACACTTGAGAGGCCCAATAGCAAGCTACTGTAACGGACTTTCCCCTTAAAAAAATAAATTTAATATCATGTGGGCCATTGGCCCACGTATCAGATATTAAACTGATAAGAACAGATACTACACTTGATCTTAGCCAAAAGGCCGAGAAAGGTATGCTTTGTCAAAAGATTGAAGCTCCATTGTATAAGGGTTGTCTGGTTCTAATCACTTGTCCATTTTCGGTGTGGGATACGTTTTGTTAAAGTGTAAAGCTGAGCCAGCTGCAGATACTGGCACTTAAATATACGTAGTCTGCTATTGCTTTTTTTTTTTCTTCCCTTTTCTTTCGAGGATGAGTTAATTAATGCTTCTACTTTAAATTGGCTTCTACGTTAAACCCTTTTTATATTCTGTCAAACATTGCTTAATAATTACCAATCAACTGGCATTGAAGTCATTATAAAGTTATGAGGTTGAAAGTCTAAACGCGAGTCAGAGCTTAATTAATAAACCAAAGACAAAAATTACAGAACAATTAACATACTTCAGCCATTCCTAGAAGATATTAATGGTTCTCATGTAATATTTTATTGTAATACAAAATCATAACTCACTCTATCACAATTTTCACACAGAATAATTGCAAAAAGGTAGAATATTGAACACAATTAATGAGATTAATCTCACCATTGATAAATTAATAATGGTTATTTGTTTAGTTGTGTCTAAGGATGCTATTCTTGTGATACATAGAAGAACCATTGAATTTGAATAAGGTTGTTGATGTAGGATATCCATGAGAAGCATTGGTAGCACCAAGGACAACATTGAACACAATTAATGGGCGTCTCAATACATGAACTCCATCTTTCCAAATTATTGCACCTGACGTGATTGCCTGATTTGTTATCTTTGGTCCATAAACCTTCACTGTAAATGTTTTTTTCTCTCCAATTTCAGAAAATGACAGAACAGAAGGCTCCACAGTTACAGTAACAGGGCTTGGCATATACATGCTGAGGATATAAGTTGAATTTGGTGATCCCACATTAGTAACTGTCCTAGTAAACACTCCTTCAATAGGCTGAACATCTTCTACAGCTAAAGCTAATGTTGGATAATTAAGGTCCCAAGCTCTTCCAGGCTCTGAGCTATTGCAAATGCTGTTGTTACTGCCAGTAATCCAGCGGAAGGTAGTAGTGTTATAACCTTGCTTGCAGAGAAAATTAGTGTAATCTACTTCAGATGCATCATAAACAAGTCCAGGGTCTACTGCTTGTATTGGATTAATTTGACCAGACCCATAAGCAAATTCATGGTCTCTATGCTTTCTTGGATCCATGATGTAAGCTGTTTGCAGTAACAAACGAGCAAGAAGATATTGGGTTAACAACTTACTGATCGAGTATTATTAGCACATTATGTTAATGGTTCAATATGTGATAACATTAAAAAGAATATATTATGTACCTGTGGTCATGATGAGGGCGGACTTAATGGCTGCAGCAGACCACTCAGGGTGGGCAGCCTTAACATAGGCGGCAGCACTAGTGGCGTGTGGGCAAGACACTGATGTGCCTGACATAATGTTATAGTTCAAACTCCTGGAGTCCTCCCAGTAAATGGAAGGTGGTGCTAAAGGAGACCAGGCAGCAAGAATGTCCACTCCAGGAGCAGTAAGATCAGGCTGCTTAAGTATCATTAGCCCCCATTTAAAAAAAAAAAAAAAAATCAATACAAGTCCTAAAAAAAAAAACTTGATTACCTTGAGAATGTCTAGGGTGATAGGATGAGGTCCTCTTGCAGAGAATGATGCAACGGAAGGTGCCATGACATCCTTCCAAGTCTCACCAACCAAAATAGTTGCAATAGGATTCCTTAGAATATGTTCTTAATTTTATAATTAAGATAATATAAATATATAGCAATAAGAAACCTTATAAAAAACAGGATGTTTAATTACTTTGTCGATCTGATGTAATCCAAAATTTCAAGAACTTCTTCATTGGTTACTTGTGTTGCCGGTAATGGGTAATTGAAAGCAACATCAGATGGATAATCAGCCATGATGGTACCAACACCATTAGCTAATAGAACACCAAAACCATCCCAAAAAGCTTCACAAAACACAATCTTCCCTGATACCTTGGATGAATTCAATGTTCCTGGTCCGCAGTCTAGAAATGTCTGGATTAGCACCTACTGAGTAGTTTGCTGCATCTGCTCCCCAAATCATAGGATATGAGGTCCCATTGAGCTCGAAGCTATTAATTGAGAGTCCCTCTTTTATAAGTTTATTAACATATAGAATTAGCAAAAAGATTAGTTAGAGAATCTTTTTTTAGTAACTTAAAATATCACTAATGAAACTCACAGAGTAGGCTTTTCCATTGCCAAGTACAGCTTTTGCTACAAATTTCCTGTCAATTGTGCTAGCAGCAACAGACATCAACCATGGTGCAGAATTGGGGACTGTATATGGAAAAGGTCCTGTATTGCCAGCAGAAATTGAGGTCAATATGCCATGTCTCAAGGCATGGAATGCTCCAATGGCGATTGGATCGATAAAATAAGGTGATGCCCAATCATCTCCAAGGGGTATATTATATCTACTCCATCTTCTATGGCATCATCATATGCTGCCATTATATCTGAACTAGAACATCCGAAAGACCAACCAACTTTGTAGACAGTAATTCTTGCATTAGGAACTCCACCTCTTGCAATTCCTTCAGCAAGTCCTAAGTAGCTTGCTCCAAGCACTTCACTGCCTGCTGCAGTTGAAGAAGTGTGGGTTCCATGTCCCTCAGAATCTCTAGGGGATTTGATATCAATCTCATCATACTCATTCAGGATGTTGTAGTACCGTGCTCCAATGATCTTGCTGCCATTTCAGAATTCAAATATCATGGTATAAGTGTAAGTAGATGTAGTTAAGGTGATTCATAGCAACTCCTGGTATTAATTAACTAGGTTATAAAAAACATAAAGAAGATCACTTCTTACAGGTGAAATTGGCACCTTGGCAGGTTCCATTCCATTTGACAGGTGGAGCACTCATTCCTTCATCATTGAAGCTCTCAGATTCAGGCCAAATTCCTGTAACATATATAAAGAATCAGAAAAGCCTCCAATTAGCCATCATTTAGATATATTTTTTTTTTCATCAGATTGATTGGAATTAATATTGAATTAAAAACCTGAGTCCGAAAGACCAATGATGACATTCCCTTCTTGAGAAGCTCCAAGTTTTCCCTGAGAAAAAACAATGAAGTCCCATGATCTTGTAGTGTGAAGCTTTAGTATTCGGTTTGGAAATACAGAAATTACACCTTGCATTTCTGCAGCAAGTTTGATTTTCTTTAGTGCTAGATTAAATAACAATGTTTTAAAAACAAAATAATAATCCAATGAATTTGGATATAGTAGTATTGTAGTCATCTCTAGAACTAAGATATTGTGAACTTGAAAATGAGAGCTTCTTGGTACTACATGCCTCTCAATAACTCTCAACAGATAATTTTTCGACTTCTTTATCTGATAACTTGGCTGCAAATCCATTGAAACTCCTTCCATAACTATACACTAATGACTCTTTGGCTAATGAAGTACTGCAATTAGAAAACAAAAATAATGTGTTATCAATAGTCGACACAGACTCATGACAAATAGTATCAGAGTTACTAAGACCGAAGATCGAGTAATTAATAATTATACTAATTTTAACCTTCCAAGTACAGTTTCTAGCAAGGAATGGTGCATTGATGCAGCATCAAAATCTGCCTGAGGCCGGTCTCCCATATATACAATATGAACCTTCCTCTCACTGCCATGGCAATTCACAAGAAATGCTGCAACCAATAATGGATATAGAAGATAGAATAGTTCTGCCTTGCCCATTGGAACTGAATTTTAATTTATTATATAAAGTTATTATGATACTTATGCTATGCAGCCATTGACATGTCAATGTAAAACAATCTCTTATACAGCTTAACTGTGGACAAGAGGCCTATTTAGTTTTGTGATTATCGCCAATTACAGAGTTAGAACAAATTAATTCCTGTGTTTTGTTGTCATTTACTCATTGTTGAAGTTGTCCATTAGTTTCTTGCTTTTGCTATTTCTCGTCCAAATTGTTCCATTGCAGGATTTTGTTTTTGATTAGTTTATGTCTTGAGGCATATAAACTGTTACATTCATGCATTAAACATTTGAAACTAGTCGGCGCTTTTGGATGCCATGAATAACACTAATCTCAGATAAGATTAAGACAACCCCACTACTGCCAGCCGTCTGATGGTAGAGTATAGAGGACCCCACTAAACAAGAGGTGGGAGGTGGAGGCCAACCATTTTTTTTTTTTGGTTTCAAAAGTCTATTAAACCAACCAAAACCAACCCCAAAGGGAGAGACTATAGACTAAGAGAGCCATCCAATGAAAAATTCTAAAGGACCCACAAATATAAAAAAAAAAAAAAAAAAATTAATTAATTAAAATAGGACAAGGGTGGGACGCATTTGGGCTCCACATGCTCCTTGGTGCACGCGTTGCTCTGATGCCCCACCTTGACAGCTTCTATTGTAGACCCCACACCTCTAGGATCACACTTGCCAATCTGCACACACAATTCTCTTCTCCACGATTTCTATGCGCGTTCACCACACTGCCAAGTGTGAAACTCTTTTGTTTGAACCTCCAATCCAAATTAAATCAAATTAATTTTGATATTTCATTTTGATTTGATCCTCTAAATAATTTGATTTACTTTTCAAAATATATAAATTTTGGTGTATAATTGAATTTAATTTCTTAATTTTCTGTGGTCGAACTGAGATATTTTTATATATTATTTATTTAATTATATTTTTATCTTATTATTTATTAAAATGTTTTATAGTAGTTTTTCTTTTAATTTTATTGAAAGACTATATTATGAATCATGACATTTATTATTTAATTTACATGACTGATGAAACATAATTTCAAATTATATTAAAAAATCAAATCATGGCATTTCAATTTAATTTAGCTTAGTTTAACAGTCTGATTTAATATAAACAAATATTAAATTTAAATTTTTCAGTTTAATTTGAAAAACAGTTTAGTATGCACCCGCTATGAAGAGCGTAGGTAATGGATTTGGTGGGTCTTGAGCAAATTTCATGGTTTTAGCTTGTTGACCCACCATTTGGAGATAATGGTGGACCACACCAACAAGACCACCATCAAACTTTTCACCAGAGGTGGGTATCTCTACATATACTAATATAAATACTAATATAAAGAGATAAAAATTTATAAAAAATAATAATATTAATGTTTTTTATTTAAAAAAAATTATATTCATTTCTTCTTAAAATAAATATTTTAATTTTTTTTATATGTTCTAAATTAATTATCTATTTTTTAATTCAAATTATATTTTATTTTAATAATATAATAATATTTCATTAAAAAATATATTAAAAATAGAGATAAAAATTTTAAAAAAATATACGAGAATTTGAAAGATAAAAAAAATTAAAATAATAAATAAATTAAAATAATCATTAACTTTAGAACTCATTTGATTTTCAAAATAATAGAATAACTATTGTACATAAAGGTACAACTATTTTTCAATTTGTATAAGATTTATATTCTATAAATATGAAAATATTTATTATATATTAAAAATTTTAATCAAAATTTATGATTATAAATTTATTATTTTATAATTAAAATAATTATATCATATTTGACTTTGCACTAAAGAATAATTATTTCCTGGATAATATCTATTTTATTTTTATTATATTTCATAAATCAAACCATCTCTTATAAGTAGAGTTAATTTACAAATGTTTATATTAGATATAAGATAAGTTTATTTTCAAATATATTGCTTTTTTGAAAAAAAAATGAAGAACAAGTTGGATGACAAGACCATTCCCATGAGCAAGGAGTCAGTGGAAAATAAATCCACATTGGGAAAACAACTCATGTGGTATGCTGGACATATTTTTTAATATTAAAAATTAATTACCTACTTAAGGATAAATAGTATAAGATTCTTTTTTATGCTTTTCTATTGCAAACCTAATCTAATAATAATATATTTTTTGTTTTTATTAATAAATTCTTATTTCAACTTATCTCCTCCTATATATATATATATATATATATATATATAATATTATTTCAATATATTTTAACTTTTTATAAAGTACAAAATGAATATAATAAAAAATATTATAAATGTAATACTCGCTGTTGAAAAAAAAAATTCATTTTCTTTTTTCATTAGTTTTAAATTATATGCCACTTTTCTATTTTACAAGTTAGTTAATTTATAAATTTATTAATATACTTTTATTTAATATATTTCAATATTAATGTATCGTATTTATATCAACAAACTATTAGTTAATTTTATTGGATTATTAATCAAAATATGCATGTATTTATTTATATTTCTCATCAAACAATAAAAGAATTGTCTTGTTGTTATATTATTTAATAATAAAATTTTATAAATTTTTATATTTAGTATTAAAATATTAAACTATAATTATTTTCAAGACAATTAGTTATTAATATAAGTGAATGGATATTTATAAAATTTATTAATTAAAAATTATTATTTTAATTAAATTAATTATTTTTTAATATTTATGAAAAATAGAAATGTTATTAGGTAACTTTATTCCTCTAAAACCAAAAAAAAAAAAAAGTCTTTAACCACTTGTACGAAAATTATCAAAAACTATTATATATAATGTATTAAAGTTTATGAGTCCATACATAAATGGACTTATAAATGAATAAATATTAAAATTTATTTATATAAAATTAATTGACTTATGTTAAGTTTAATATCACCTACTAATAAATTTTTTATTTATTTTATTATTTGTTAGATTTGTGATTTTTTTTCAACATAATGTACAAGGAAGTTTAAAAAACCCTACTAAAAGTCGTATTTGTTCAATAGCCTATTCCTTGTAAAGCATTATCAATCCCCTAATTGGTGAGGAATGAGGATGAACCAGTCTAGTCCTTACTGGAAGTGGTACCCCACAAGACGAGGTTGGACCCCTAAAAACGGAGTGTGGCTGTGGACCTGAGAAAATAAATCAACAGCCGTCCATAGGCGGTCTACTAATAGAAAGCAGTTAGATAAGAAGGGAGAAAGAATGGAGGGACCCTCACTCTCAACTCCCTGTCCCCACCCTCTGTTTCTGTTATCTGTCCAAAGATGGAAGGTAAGCCACCTAGACCTAATGGAGATTTTGAAGGGCCCCACAAACATTAGAAAAGTTAAAATAGTCTTTGAAAGCCGATAGAGAAGAGAAGGATATGGACGCATTCGGGCCCCACGTGCCTTGGTGCATGCACAAGCTCTTACAACATGCCCTCTCCTTCACCCCCCCACCTTGTAGACCCCACTCTACAATCACATTTTTTTTTAACATTAAAACTAATACGCATGGTTTAGGATCACATTTTCATACTCTTATCATGCATTACTCTAGGATCACATTTCCATACTCTTATCACTTGTTTTATAAAAAAAAAATGTGAATTTATATGAATTAATTAATAATTATTAAATATATTAAGTAATAATTTTTTAATAAATATAATAATTAAATATTTAAATTATAAAATATGAGTTATAATTAATATATATTAATATAAAAATATTATTAATTAATTTATAATATAATATAATAGATTAAATTTACTTAAAAATATGAAAAAATATTTATCTATACTAATCTAATAAAATAAGAATATATATAACAAATAAAATTGTTATTGTATTTTTACTAAATAAAAAAAGAATATAAAAATCTTATTAATAAAAATATTTAATAATTAATTATATATATATATATAATAAAAAAAGTATTTTTCATAAAAATATATTTATTTTAAGCGCATTATCTGCAAATTTCTAATCTATAAAGAAGGAATTCATTTTACATCGGCTATTAAGAGCATGGAATAAAGAGGAGACGGTGAGTCTTAAGCAATTTCGCAGTTTTTTGCTCATCGTCCCTCCATTTAGAAGTGGTGGACCCCACCACAAAGAGGACTCAACGACTTTTAGCCTAAAGTCCCAAGTCCCAAGTCCCAACTCACACGTGGGTATCTCCATCCACGTTCATACCTTCAACTCTTATATTTCGTGCCTTTGGATTTTATGCTCTAGTAAACTACTTACATCAGTCATTAACATGGGCCTTCTCTTATCATGCGCATGTAATTTAATATAACATATTTGTTTTTATTATTAATAATTTTAGTAACACATTGTAGAATTTAAGATTTCATAGCTTTGACAATTAATAAGTTAATTATATTATCCGCAAGGGTATAAGGCATGTCGACATTAATATGATATATTAAATGAGTAAAAATTCTTATATTATGGACAGATGTGGGTAAAGAAATTAATCTAGAAATCAATATATAGACGTTTTTATAAAAAAGAAAATGAGAAGAAATAAGTTGAAAAGATAATTAGAGTTAGAACTTAGAATATTGGGTCTCTTATAGGCAAGCTGATGGAATTTATCAACACCATGTAGAGAAGAAAAGTTAATGTGACTTGCATCCAAGAGACTAATGGATATGAGAAAAAAGTGAATAAGTGGATAATTCAGTTTACAAATTATGGTATAAAGGGAATGAGAGAAACAAGAATGGAGTGGATAACTTTCTAGATAAATCACTAAAAAATGCAATGGTAGCAGTAAGAAAAGTAAGGGATAGAATTACCCTTGTTAAGTTGATTGTTGAAGGAGAAGTAATGAATGTAATTAGTGCTTATATTCCACAAATTGGATTAGATAGTGTAAGTAAGCAAAAGTTTTTTGAGGATATGGACAACCTTATATAAATCATACCAAATGAAGATAATATTTTTATCGGTGGAGACATAATTGGACATATAGAAAGTGAACAACAAGGTTATGAGAAAGTGCATGGAGGTTTTGGCTATGTTGTAAGAAATGATGAGGGACAAACATTCTTGATTTTGTTATGACTTATTACCAAATATTAGCAAATACTCACTTTATAAAAAGTAAATCTCATATAATGACTTTTAAAAGTGGAAAAAATAAAAGCTAAATTGACTTAAAAATAAAAGCTAAATTGACTTTTTTCTTACAAGAAAGACAAATCGAGCATTATGTAAGGATTGCAAAGTGATTCCAAGAGATAATTTAATTCGAGATATAAAAATCAGGAGAATTGTAAGAAGATGTAGAAGAAGTACGACATCTAGAATAAAGTGGTTTGAATTAAAATATGATGAAACAAGTGATGTTTAAAAATGAGCTCCTCAAGTTTAAAGCATGAAAATCGTATATGGAGACCAATGCTATGTAAATAAAAATGGCTTCAAGAATTAGAAAAATAGCTAGAAAAGTTCTAGGAGAGTCTAAAAGACATGGTCGTCCCTCAAATGAGAGTTGGTGGTGTGAAGAAGTATAAAAGGCAATGAAGAGTAAAATGGAATGGTACAAGAGATTATCAAAATGTGATAATGGAGATGCTTATGAGCAATTCGAGAAAGCAAAAGAAAAGGTAAAAAAAGGCATGAGCCAAACAAGAGCACAGGCCTTTGAGAATATGTATGAGAAACTTGAAACGAAGAAAGGTGGAAATGATATCTACAGGTTAACAAAGATGAGAGAAAGGAAATGTCGAGATCTCAATCAAGTATGATGTATCAAGGATAAAGGAGGAAAAGTTTTGGTGAAATATGAGGACGTTAAAGAAATATGGAGGAGTTATTTTGATAAACTTCTCAATGATAGCCAAAGTGTAACATGGTTAACTTAAGCCATATGAATATAGAAAAGAATGTGTAGAAGAATTATATTTTTGGAGGTCAAAGAGGCTTTGAGGAAGATGAAAGTTGGAAAACCCTGTTGTCCTGATAGAGTATCTATTGAAGTTTAGAAGTGTCTGGATGATGTTGGCGTAGCTTAATTGATTAAATTGTTTAACAAAATCCTAACTTCAAAGAAAATGTCAGATGAATGGAGGAAAGTTTTTTTAATATCCATTTATATAAACAAGGAAGACATTCAAATTTGCTCAAACTACAGGAGAATTAAGCTCATATAAGTTGTGGGAAAGAGTGATAGAACATCGTTTACATGGTATTACATCTATCTCTGTCAAATAATTCGGGTTCATACCAAGTTGATCAACAATGGAAGCAATTTTTCTCATTAAAAGCCTGATAGAGAAATATAGAGATTCGAGAAAAAACTTGTATATGATTTTTGGTGACTTAGAGAAAACTTATAACAAACATGGTTGTCAAAATCGAATCAGACCGATAAGTCGAACTGAAAAAATCGAGAACTAAATCAAGGATAGGTCTGATAAGCTCTCATTTACTCATCCCCAAAAATCGGTTAAAAATTGGTAAACCAGCTAGTTAATCAGTAAACCGATCAAATCGGATTGATTTTTTTAGTTTGAGTGAGCCAATTTTTTTAATTTATTTTTTTTAATTTTTTAATTTTTAATTAAAACGACATCATTTTTGTAAAAAAAAAAAAAAAGGACACCGTTTTGAGTTAAAAGAAATTAAGAGAATTTCAGTAATTTCGTTTCAATTTTACCTGACGCCAAAATCATGACTCTATTGCATGTTACCTTATTACGTGAGCAGATATTTGAGCAAGTAAATATTTATAACTTACTATATATATAACTTTTGACTTAATGTGATTGGATTGACATCATAAGAAATATAGTCTTATATAAATTCTTGATTTAGCCATGTCAAAATATATATACATATATATATACCAATTTTTCCCGGTTTAATGCTTTCACTTATTCTTTAACAAGTCTTGTTTTGAAAACATTGATAACAGAGTCCCAATAAAAATTTTATGGAGAGAATTAGAATGCAAGGGGATATCAATTAGGTACATTCAAGTTTTAAAGGATATGTATGAATGAGTGACTACTAGTGTGTGCATAGTGGGAGGAGACTCATTAGACTTCCCTATCTCAGTTGTATCAATAATCTGCTACGAGTCCTTACCTCTTCACTTTTGTTATGAATGAATTAACAAAATATATACAAGAGGAAATTCCATGGTATATGATGTTCGCAGATGATATTGTATTGGTAAATGAGACACAAGAGTAGTTAATAGAAAGTTAGAGTTGTGGATGTACACTTTGGAGTCCAATGGTTTTAGGTCAAATAGAATCAAAACAAAATATATGCATTGTTAGTTTAGTGAAAGTCGAAATAGAAATAATAAGAGAATTAACTTTGATGGAATGACGTTGCCCAAAACACCCATTTTAAATATATAGGCTCAATCCTCCCTCAATCCTCCAATGAAATGGAGGTTGTGAAGAAGATATTAGTCATAGAATAAAAGCAAGGTGATTGAAATAAAGACTTACCTCAAGGATCTTATGTGGCCGCAAGATTCCTAATAAATTGAAAGGAAAATTTTACTCGTACAACTATTCAATCAGTTATGCAATATGATAGTGAATATTGGATGATGAGGGGACAACATGTATCGAAGATTAATGTGATGAGATGAGGATGCTAAGATGGATGTGTGGTCATATTAGAATGAATAATATTCATAATGTAAATGTTAGAGATAAAGTGAGAGTCGTATCGATTGAGAATAAGATAATAGAATGTAGATTAAGATGGTTTGGACATATGAAACGGTCACCTAGAAAAACTCCAATTAAAAAAGTTGAACTCATTATGATAGTAAAGAGGAAGAAAAAAATAGACAAACCTAAACTAACTTAGAAGGGAGGAGTTCAATCTAATTTAGATACACTTCAATTATAAGATATCATTCAAATTCGTTTAGAATGAAAATAAAAAATTCATATAGTTGACTCAAATTAATTTTGGGATTAAAATTGAGTTGAGTTAAGTTAAATATTATTAATAAATTTATTTATAAGTTATCAAATTTTTTATTAAGTGATATTAAAAACATATGTAAGAGGGAAAGATAGAATCAAATTAATCAGAAAAAAAAAATATTGATAAGATTGGATTAGTAACAAATTTTACTTTACCTATATCACTACCTTAATATATTATATTCTATTTATACATAATCTTATGCAGGATGGAAAATTTGAAGGTCATTTTCGATTATTTCACTAGTTGAAAACCATGACATCGAAAGCCACAATTTTAGCATGGATAGAAACTTATAAAAGCTGATTTGTAGGGATGGCAAAATATTTCAGTTAAGTGAGAATTCACTCTGTTTCATTATGATTAAAGCTGAAAATTTTCATTTTGATTGAAAATATGTTAATAAGTATGAGATGATAATGAAAATTATATATTTCGTTTCATAATTCACTCTGAGGTCTCACCATATATGTATATATATTAAAAATAATTATTTTTTTATAATATAAGTATAATTAAATTTGTAAAAAATATAGTTATTGAATATTTTGTTAAGTAATTAAGTTATCATAAAATTATTTATAGAAAAAATTTAATAATAATAATAATAATAATAATAATAATAATTTATAAAAAAATATATGACTTAATTTTTTATTATTATATATTAAAATATAGATATTTGCTTATTTTAGTGATTCATTACCAATTTTATTTTTAAAATAGTTTTAATAAAATTTGTTGCAATTTATTTGTTATGATCCATTTTTATTTTTTAAATTTTAATATGCCAATCAATGAATATCAAATATATATTATAATTTTATAATAAAAATTATAATAAATTTATATAAAAATCAAATATTTTAAAAAATTATAATAAATTTATCATAAAATTATATTATATTTAATTGAATATTTATTTTTTTATTGACAATTTTTTAATTAATTTATTTTTTATGTTAAATAAAATTTTAAAAAAAATTAAATAAATAAAATATATGAAGTGTAACATTAATTTTTACATAAAAATTATATTCTATGGAGTTTGTGGAATCTCAATATCCAAGAAAATGGAGATAAATATCAAAATTTTAATCCGTTAAAAAATCAAACCGTTATAAAATGAAATTTTAATAAAATGAAATTTTAATATACAAAAACCATGATGGGAATAGTGAAATCCATTCCGATGCCATCCCACTGATTTGTTGTGTTAATTTAGTGTAGCAATATATCAACTTACTTGTTACTGTTTAGTTTAATTTGGGTTATGATTTGTATGAATTTATGAAGTCATGAACAAGAAACAAGAAAGCTTTGTGCAGCCATTAGCAAATTCTACAACACTAAAATTAATTTATCCAGTCATAACACAGACCAGAGATCATCACAAATTCACAATTAAAGAAGAAAAAGAGAAAAGAAGAAGAAAAATTAAAACCCAAATCTTAAAAATGGTTTTGCATAAGTAGTGACTATCATTAAGTTTATTTCTCAATGGGCTTGCTGGTTATTACCAAAGCGACCCAACAACTGCAACTCTTTTTTATCGTATATTTCTAAAGTAAAGTCCCTTAGCATCTGGGCTCTTCCTCCACTACTTCCGCTGCCACCACCACCACCACCACCGCTACTAGTGTTAGTAGAATTCAAACTTGGCGCCATTGTTGATTTGTTCGCTACTTTTGCACCGATGGATGTGCTTGTCACCACCGGTGAAGGAGCCCTAACCTCCACGCCGCTTGGTATAATATTCACAACGCTTGCTATGTTCACTCCTGATGGCTGATTATTAGCATTCGCAGCCACAAAAGACGATATGGGCCTTGCTGCTGTCAAGTTGAAGACAGGTGTTATTGACGGTGATAATGCCCATAGTTGAGGCTGTTGCTGGTGGTTTGATGGTCCAGCCGCCGCCGATGTCACCGCTTGTGGGATCATCCAAAAAGCATTCGCTGGCACCATCATTCCTGGGCCACCCACAGCCCAAACGGGTATCAATCCTTTAGGTGTTGCAGGGGCGGCAATTGGGGTTGCAGGGGTCACTGGCGCCAGACCAGAGCTCTGTGAAACGGAGACCGTTGCTTCGCTTATATCACAAAATTCTGAGTTTGAGGGGCGTTTCCGTTTCTTTGTTGTTTCTGTCAATGAATCATTACTGTTAGTACTTGTGGGGATTTTAAGTGTACCACCAACGGAAACAGCGATGGCGGGGACGGTTCCAGTTCCGGTGGCTTCAATAATAGCTTGTTCGGCGTGCTCGAGGAGCCACCTAACGGTTTCACCGTCTGATTTGTGGCCTAGTTCTCGGGTCAGTTGGAAAATCCGGGCTGCACAAGTAGCGGGTATTCGGATCCTACGTCCACGGCCTTCGACTTTGGTGTGTCGGTCCTTGGTGGAGGAACGTTTACTTGTGGTAACCGGCACAGGCATAGGAATTGACATCTGCATCTGTATACCCATCGGAACCACCCCAACAGCTGACGGCGGAGGATGTTGGGGGCCATGTGGGTGGGTTCTCTGATCCGGGTCAGATGATGGGTCGGAATCAATAGGCTCTTCCTTCAACGGCATGAGGTGAAATGCGTCTGTTTCATCAATTGTTGATATCTTTGAGACCCCATTGTGGCCGTTGTTATTATTATTATTATTCTTGAACATGTTATCCTCTCCAGCGCTTGTGCTAAGATCAGAGGCCCCTCCTTCATCATCTGGTTCCATTTCATGCTCTTGCCACTCTAGAAGAAAAAAAAATGAAAGATACCCAGATGGTATTTTAGGCAAATGAATAGGGAGAGAGTATGGAGCGTTGGTTTCTAAGGAAAATTAAATGTGCTTTTCCTTCTAATATGGCCATGGGGTTTGGTTTGTTTCAGAGGCCAGAGGAACTATAAAGGGGATAACATGGAAGGAAAAGTTTTGAAGAAAAATAGGGAGAGGGAGAGGGCCACAAAAGGAAAATACGGAAAAAAAAACAAAAAAAAAAATCAAACCCTTTTATTTCCTCCCTTTTTGGTATTAATTAATTAATTAATAAATAAATGAAAATAATTAATCTCCTTGTTGTTTCTTGTTTTGTAAAATAGAGGGAGAAATAGTGTGTTAGCGTGGGGATGGAGAGATCAACGGATGGAATAAGATCATTGAAATTGTGAGAGAAAAAGGGTGACACGTATGGGGACTAATATTGGTGGGGGTTGCAAATTTGCTATGGAGGTCCCAATCAGGTGGACCAAAGAGGACAGGTGGTCTCAAGTCTCTCTATTAATGGGTTTATAGAGAGGTGTCAGAAAAGTTGAAAAGTAATAGTATTTGTGGTCTAATAAAAGAATTTCAATGGTTGATGCCTCCTTTGCTTGTGGTGGTCCACTCATTATCAGAAAGAAAAAAGATCCTACTGTTGCCATTGTTTGATGATGATACAAGCAATTTGTTGTTGAGCAAGGGAATAGGGATATAGAAGCTTTTATAACTCTTTAGTAAAACTAGTTTTTTGGCCTTGTTAATCACAGGATTTAATTAGATTAAGCTTTTTTTTTTTCTAAAGTTGTGATTCTATTATCTTCTTTGTAATAAAAATTCTTGTCTAATTTGTTGAATTCATGGTCAATTCAAAAGTTCATTGCATAACATAACGCACAACCAATACACATGGGATTCTAAATATTGTTTCGGAATGATTGTTGAGTTGGGCTTATAGCCCATTTCGATTTGGTGGAGTTTCTCTCTTAATTATTTCCTATGGAAAATTTTAACATGTGCTCTGTGTTGACAGCTGAATAATGAATCTATCAACAATACATTTTGGTTTACAGAAATGTGAGGTTAGATGCTAATCAGAAACAAAATAACAAAAAAAAATGATTCTTTTTTTTTTCAAATGGTAAATGTAAATGAGGAATAAATATAAAAAATATAAGAATAGACCTCTTGCATCTCAAATTCAATTATGGATGACTTTGGTCTGGTTGGAACTGAGCCAGAATTTATATCATAGGCGATCAACATTAATTTAAATGCAATAATTTTAAGCTAAATAAATATCAAAAGAGTAATTCATTAAGTATTTATAAATTTATATTATACTTTTCAGTAATTACTTTTTCAATGTGCAAAATAAGTGAATTTAGAACATCAATGTCATTGAATTTGCAAAATCATTAATTTGTTTGTTTTTTAGAAAAAGAAAGTCAATACTTTAATTTTTAGCATTTTTATGAGTTTTTTTTTATATGATTTATGTAAATCTTAAAATATATGTCTACTTTTAAATGATAATCGGGGTAGACTTGATTTGAATCATTTGTTGGTTGTAGTTGATAAACAATGACGTTCATAATCTGTCCATTTGCACTAAAGATTGAAACAAATACGATTAGTTGTTAATGACAACTCTTTACAAATAAGCAGAATTTTAATTTTCTTGGGTTTAATTTATTGGACTTTTTAGGTTTAGATATCAGCAATCAAAGTAAGTCCAATAAGGAGTTGGGTTTACATAGATTACCTTTAGAGTTTTTATTGTGCCAAAAATTATATGGACTACCATTTTTTTTTTTTAATACCGAGGGGGTGTGACACCACCACTGTGGTATGGGACAGTAGAGGCCCAAGTAAGTAATGGTGCGAAGATAATATTTTAAGACTTAGGATCGAGAACATTCTTATGAAGGTAGGATCGAGAACATTCTTATGAAGGCACTTTCGTGCTCGAGCTCCTCTCAAGTTTTTAGCTCTTTGTTAGAGGTTTTGAGCTCCTGTTATGACAACACTTTGAACAATTCCCAAAGGCGGACTCTCCTAGTATTCCTTCAATCCTAAGTTAGCTTGTCAAGGATAATAAAGTAAATTTGTCATATTCAACAATTACAAGATATTGTTTAGAACGTCATGATCAACGACAGAGATATTGTGTAGCAAAGTAATGGCAGATATTTACTCAAGAGACAGTAAATGTGACAAAAAGAGTCTGACATGATAAACATGAAATATTAATACAATATCCTATTATATTAATCACTAATAAATATATTAATTAAATAAAGTGTTAACTGCGAAATAAAGTCACTAAAGTCTGTTTGGGAACAAAAATTAAAATTGAGAATTAAAATTTTTGTTAAAATTATAATTTTAACATTTATTTCACATCAAAATATTAGGATTCAAATTGAAATTAAATAAAAAGTTAATGACGATGAAAACGACGATAAAAGTAGAAGTGGTGATGGATCACTAATAATGACGATGAAAGGGGTGTATCGTTGATAATGATGGTTCGGTGAGTCATCGTCACCGGTGATAACCATCAGGCGAGCCACCATCCTCGATGATAACCGTCAAGAGAGCCATCATCGCCGAAAGTAGCGGACTATCGTCGTCGACTATGGCGAACCACATTATCGGTAGTAGGATTGGAAATAAAGGTGACGATGGCGATAGTGCTGGGGGTGGCGATGGGAGAGAAGATTGTAGTGGTGATTATGAAATTATAATTCTTATAAGTTGAGAATTGAATTGTGAAATTGATTTTTTAGTTATATTGCAATTTCATATAATTGTAATTAGAATTTCAATTCTAATTCTAAATATCTGTCAAATATTAATTCTAATTTTAAATATCTGTCAAATATTGAAATTGAGAAATCTAATTCTAATTTCAACACTAATTTTAGACTATTCAATCGGACCCTAACAAATATATTAATTAGAACCTCAATTTTTTATTTTTTTAAACATGTAATAAAGATTATACTGTACAACAAAAAAAAAAAAAAAAAAAAGAAACCAATCGAATTAATACATACATACCAGTGAAGCCATCCATTATTTTTTTATTATTTTCTCCATCTTCTGTCTTCGCAACAATAGGATTAGCCTTGGATGGCTTATTATTGCCCAGCACTCTTGTAATCGAAAAGGCAGTTGAGTTAGTCTGAGTAACGGTGCAGCGAACAGAACGTGTACCCGCACCGCCAGTTGAATCATGTTAGACTGTTAGTCCACACGTTTTCTGCGGAAGCTGCACTTGTTTGCCGCCTCCACAACCGGCCCATTCTTGATGAATTTAATCTAAATGACATCCTTTAAATTGTCATTTTAAATTTCAAAAATTTCGATTATAAATTCACATATGGATTTAGACTCAAATCCAAATTCATCTATTTTAACCCATTAAATTCTAGATCCAAATTTTCATTGTGCAAATCATCTTATCCAAACATAGCCTAAGGGAATTTTATTATGAAGAAGAAAAATTATACTGAGAACGCTTGAACAAACTATTTGCTTTAGAATACAAACATTTTAGAAAACATAAACGTCCTTGGGACTAAACATCTGAATATCTAATCTGAAAAACATTACTGCTTAATTCCTGGCATTTTACGACTATTCCACTTGCTATTAGTGACCATTGGCAAACGAATTGTTCTCAATGGTAATGTCGGTAGCCTTCTTAGCGTAGAATCTCCGGTACATGCTGTCAACTTCTGTAAGATAATACGTTCCAGGAGCCAAGAGGCTGCAATCCTTGCTTGTCACAAAGTCTTTCGCCCCGTACCGATGCTCCATTAGCTTCATGGTATCTACAAACTTCTCTGGGGGAAACTGCATGAGATGTATGACACTTAGTAGAACGCATACTAACATAACCCTTCATAATTAATCAAAACATACAATTGTTGTACCCCCTTTTTTTGAGATATAACTAGGTTTTTTTCACTTTATTTTTTCCTCCGCCTAGCATCACTTCATAAAAGTAATAAGCTTAGGTGACATGATTTTTGTTAGCTATAAATCCATATGTAACATAAGGAATCCTAAAAAATGACTTGGATTGCCTAAAAAGCCCAGGCTAAGGCATGCCAGAAGTATAGGCTGTGAAGTCCCTTTATGTTGCAAGTTTTACCAGATACCAAAAATCACTGTCCATAGGTGTGTATGTTCACAAACTAGAGCATTAGACAAGGTGAAATCACATTATAAATCTAAGCTCCGACACAGGCAAGTTTCTATGGGTTTAAGTGGCAGTTGAAGTTCTTGTTAGCAGATGAAAGGTCATGCATGTGGGGCTAACATATATATGCATGTGGGGCTAACATATATATCCAACAAACACTTCTTTGAAATTCATTCCATTTAAGAAGAAATGAAAAGTTTACCTCATGCCTTGTCTTCAACTTTCCTGCAACATTCATCACAGTTGCAATGTTTGACAAGCTAAAGGGATGTTGGCCTTCATGTAGTCTCAATGAGAACATTGTGGCTGTCAAACCACTCCCATATGAGAACAGTATCACTCGATTACCTGCCTGCAAGTAGTTAATCCAACCTCTCTAAGAACTAGCAACATGAAGAGGCAAAGATGCATGCAAGTTATTTTAATCATCAAATATTCCGATGATGCAAGCATTAAATTTCCAAAGAGGTGGCATTGAATTAGAATACATTAAAAATAATTACCAATTCAGCATGTTTATTGTGGAGAAGGGATGCAAATGCTGCATACAGAGATGCAGTATACATATTGCCAACTTGCTTCGGTAACAAAGTGGTTGGTTGCACCTTTGCATGGTAAAGGGGCTTGGCAACTTGTTGGGATACCTGTAGATGAAAGGAATAAAGTGACCACTCAGCAAGATGCTCCAATCTAGACAACTACATAATTATTTGGGTTGCATTTGAGTAGAAATTTTACATCCTAAGATATGCATTTTAATTTTTATTGCAAATTGTATAAACAAAGATTTGGACTGAAAAAAAAAATGGAAAGAGAACATACAATTATACATATATATGCTTTGACCAAATATTAGAGATTGTTCTTGAAATTGCACCTCTTTAGCAGGGTATTTATTTGAGAATCCCCATCAAACAAATCATTATTCATAATTCATGATCCTAATCTCCATTCAAGGAATTTACCCATCTATAGAAATATCACAAACAACAAACTAACATCAATTCCCTTCAATTAAAATCCTCACCTATCCAAATATATCTTTATGCTATCTTTGGTTGGAGGGATGAAAATTGGAGAGGAAAGAAAGGAGTAGGTAAGAAGGGGGATTGACAAAGGATGGACAAACACCTTTCTCTTGCATGGAATTGGTCTAAATATTTAAGGTAAAATTGTAACTACATAGAAGATGCCCTTTTTCCTGCACCATTTGTCTTCCTAGGTGGGAGGATACAAAATTGTGGCCTCATGAAGATGGATTAAGTGTTCTTTTTCCTTCCATTGTTTCCATCCAACCAAACAAAAGAAAGGTAGTTTTCTTCAACCTTTCCTCCACCCTTTTCTGTCCTTCCACTTTTCTTCAAACCAAACATAAGCTTAAGCAATTTTGGAACACATAAGTCAGAAACTGTTTCAGATTTCAGCATTAAACATTGCCAGAAATTTGGTATTTTACATGTAAATAATAAAATAAAATAATCTTCTCCATTTTGTTTTTCTTTCTTCATGTCCTCTTGGCTGCTTTTCAAGGATAAATACTTTAATTTTAACAAATATTTTAAAGATAATTATATCAGAAAATCTTATTATGGACTTAAGGCAGCAGATATATGACAGTGACTATAAAAACCCATGAAAACTACATCAGTTGAGACTTCTTGAAGAAACTAATTGACTTTAAAAAAAAAAAAAAAGAAGAAAAAGAAAAAAAGAAGAGGAAAGAGTAGGAGATTTTTTTAGTTATAGCAGTTAGTTTCTAAACATACCTTTTCAAGATCTCTGTTTTGGTAGCTTTCATCACTGGATAAAGTTGAAAAAGATGCAAGCTTTTCTTTACCTGCCTCATCAATAGAGCTGCAAATAAAAGTAAATATAGTTAATCACTGGACACCTCTACATCAAATATTAGTTCTTAAACCAAAGTAATTAAAATTCTTCAAGGATGAAGGGAAGGCTCTTACCTGGCATTCCTCACAAAATCATTGAACACCAGACGAGCAAAACTTTTCTGTACAAGCTGCAGTAGGTTCAAGTTATAGAGTCAAAAAACATATACAAGTGGGTGTTGCCTTGAGCATCGTACAAATCCAATTGATAAGACAAAAGAAAATAGCAAACAAAAGAGATCACTGTATATATTAATTTACCTTGTTATAAGGTGAATGGAACACAAAATAATCAGCATTAGATAGAGAGAATTGTTTGCCCTCTAATTTCTCATACCTATAAGGAGCAAGATATTAAGGCATTTACATCACTGCTAATTATAAAAAATATACATCATAATAAGAAAAAGGCTTTCATTACTTAACAGAGTCTTACTTGGCACAGAAATGTTCATAGCAGGAATCCAGAGCCATGAGGTAGCATGTTTGAGAAAGCTTACCATCCACAACCTACAATTGTAGTTGTCAACAAATGAAAAGATAGTAAATAAAATGAATAAGCCACCTCCAAGAATCATAGCAAATAACTCAGAAATAAACAAGAATGGAATTATCTGTTTCCTTTCAATTAGATTCAAATAGAAGCAAACAAAAGTTTATATAGCTAAGAATTTTTCAACCAACCTCTAAAGAATGCAAATAAAGATCATTACATGGCAAAACCTCCTTGCTCATATTTCCCTTCCCTTAATTTACAATTTCCTCAATTTCTACAGTTGAGTATAGAAAGCTGATGATTGGAAACATATTCACAAGTAGCTACATGTAGATCTCATTTACTACAATAAGAAACTGACAGATTTAAAGCATACATGCGAGAGGGGAAGAAGTGAAATGTTAAACTAGACCTAAATGAGGTAAATTAGCCTTGGCAGAAGATGGTGACTCTAAGGACAACCATATTTGTAAATAAATTAGCATTGGCAGAAGATGGTGACTCTAAGGACAACAATATTTGTAAAACAAGACAAAGGTAGAAATGGATTGGGAAGTTTTACCGGATATTCACTCGCCAGGTTGGGCTTGTAAAAATCATATGCATGAGACATATGGCTCCCCCTAAATTTACTTTCAAAAGCAATGAGTGCATCTGGACCTATTAGCATGGCAATGGCTGCAGCCCCTCCAGTGGGTCGAGCTGGACCTTCTGCATAGACCTGAGAACCAAAGGACACCCAGCAAGTAAGATGAGCATTGCAATGAGATACCAGGTTGTTTGGCATCTCAATCTACACTCATGTATCCTTCTATTCCATAAGATTACATTCAACATAGTGAAATGGAAAATACAAATGCATCCCAAAATTCAATATTTTGCCATGTTTAAATTAAAGAAAATAAAGCAACTTTTCAGTAGTAAAAAAATATGGTCATACCGCACTGTCAGTACATACTACAAGTCCATAGCGTCCATCCCATGAGCTACTCTCAACCCAATTGACACAGTTGAATAAAGCTGCAGTTCCCCCATAACATGCATTAGTTGAGTCAACGCCTTCAATGTCAGTGTTTCCATATTTCTGCTTGTTTTTACAAGAGAAATAAAACGGATTGAATAACATATACTTGAAAGAAGATGGCAAATTTAAAAAAAAAAAAACAAAACAAAAAATTGCACATCAAAAACTGCATAACCCCATATGGCAATACATATCAGGAAAGAATTTCATAGCAGAGTAATTGTAAACAAACACAAAAATTATCTCAAATTGTTGAATGTTGAATTCAATGAGATGGAGAAGGCAATAGAGGTAAACTATACTACTATATGCACCTATAAAACTTGTTAAGGCCTAGTAAGGTTTAACCCAGAGGTTTCCAGACCAACCCACTTATAAACGAATGGACCTATATCACGAATGCTAAAAAATCTAGGAAAATAATACCTGAATAAACACCAACATGATTTGATGGACTAAGTGTTTGATTTACATCTCGACGCCTTTCTACATGCACTACATCAAATCTAATCCTCTAAGACAGTCACCTCATTTATTGAGGTTTTACATTGAAACATTTGGGAAACATTCATTTACTTTACAGCCTCTTATAACACAAAGTCAAGCAACTAATTCAAATAAGAAGACCTTCATTTTGGGAGGAAAAAAAATACCTCAAAAATTTGCATCAAGAAAGTCTTAATAGATTTGCTCTTGTCGATCACAGTTTCACTGCCAACTTCCAGACGACCAATTTGTTTAGGATCGACATTATACTTCTCAAGGAGTGAAGAAACAGCTGTCAAACTGAAAAATCAAAAGTCAATAATGATCTTAACGAATATGAGCCAAAAATATATTAAATGGGAATATAGTGTAGAAGCAACAACCTCATTGAGATGACATCTTCTACCTCAGTACAAAATGCCATGCAATCTTGTCCAAGTCCAATGGTATATTTCCCTTTACTTGCACTATCATGAGCCTCTAGTGCTTCCTATTTCATAGATAGAAACAAAATCAACCATCGCCAAATCTATAAATTGAGCTATGCTAATTGCAGATGCAAACAACTAAGCATCTGATTTATATATATACTTAAAAAAAAAATAGAGAAATTTCACAGCGAAAAATGCTTCATCTGAGATGTTCAAAACTCAAAAAAAAAAAAAGTATTAATAATAACTACAATATGGATACAGACAGAACGAGATAAATGAATCACCTGCTGAACACATGTAGGAGGGAAATAGATGTCCATAGCAAGAATTCCCACATTCTTTGCCATTTTTCTTCTCTTCTCTTCTCCAATTTCTCCTCTAAACAAACAGTCCACAAAACTAACAAATAAAATATAAAACCAAACAAACAGAACCGCCAATTCTCTCTCTCCCTCACTCGCTTAGTACAGATGTTTTATTTAAGTTTCAGAATAAAAGAAAAAGGAGGAGAAACTGTATATTAAGCGATGCCCTAAAAAGCAGCGAAGGGAATGGAAACGATGGGGGCTCACATGAAGGTTGTTGCCTTGCTGGAGTTTATATAGAAAAAAAAAAAAAATCTCCTCTTCTCTGCTCCTCTCTATTGAGTCTTGCCTCGTTGCCAGCCAAACGCAGGCTTCATGAGTTTGTGAATCGTGAGTTGTGACAAATTAGTATTATTTTTTTTTTGAGACATTTATTTCGACTTATTTACATTTTTGCCATTATCCGAGCGAACCTTAGGGGGTTGCTGCCTGGTACGCATGTCATTTTCTCTTCTATTTTTTCATTAAAAAAAATTATGATTAATAACAACCTTCTTTAAATTATATTCTCTTTATTTTTTTTATATTATTAAAATATATAATATTAATTTAAAATTATTAAAAATTAAATATTTATTATTTATTATTATATATTTAATTATTAATAATATGAACAAAATAAAAAAAAAATGCAATTCAAAAAACTTAATCCTACTTTTAAAAAAAAAAATTCATATCATCATCATTATTCATATATTTGACTTTTTCATAATTTTTTTTTAATATATAATTTATTTTAAAAATAATTTCAAATAAATAAAATATTAAATAATATTAGATGAATTAATTAAAATAATACTAATATAAAAGTTTATTAAAATCTAGTGAATATATGAATTAAAATACTCTATTAAACTCATTTCCAACTGAATTAGTTTTTTAATGAAATATTTATATCAACAAATTATGTATTTAAAAATTAATTTAATGATTTTTTAATTTAAATATCATCCCGTAGATTTAAGCCCGATAAACTAATGATAAATATATATAACTTTATCATAAGTATTTAAATAATTAAATTTATTTAATATGTCAGGAGAATAAAAATATTTTTTTTACCTGCTGTCAGAATAACAGTGACTGAGAGGCTAGCCGCGTTAGAAAAGGTCTGTCATTTTAAAATTTTTGGTTAATGTAGGCCTACCAGCGATGGATCCATGGTATTGATAGGTAGGATAGAAGTCAAACCATTCATATCAATCAAATCAAATTTAATTTAATTCGATTAAATTAAATATATTCATAATTTATTTAATTTAATTTAAAAATAAAATAAATTAAAAAATTTAATTTAATTTATTATTTAAAATTTTTGTATTAATTTCAAACAGAATTCAAATTGAATTAAATTTATAAATATATTGTTTTTTATTATTATAATAATTAAATATATTTTATTTTATTTTATATATAATTATATTTTTTTAACTTAATATTAATTTAAATTTAAAAAAAAAGCCATCCATAAAATTAGTTAAAAATAAATAAAAAATATCTAATTTTTTAAAAAAAAATACATATTTAAGTTTGTTAATTAATAAAATAAATAAATTTTATGTTATAAAATATTAAATTATTTTTGAGATTTTATACTATTAATATTTTATCCAATTTTTTTAATTTATAAAAAAATATTTAATTTAAAACAGAAAAATCAAAAATATTCAAATTAAATCGATAATTTAATTATAATAATAATTTAATTTAATAATTTTTTAAATAAAAAATATTAATTGGATTTGATAATAATTCTCGGAATAAAACCAAATTAATGTCGCCCAATGTTAGGAGTAGATTGTATAAATTTACAAACAGTAATTGAATGTTTGCATTCATTTTGATTTTGATTAATAATTTCTAATTTAAACTAATTTCATCACCTAATTTTTTTTAATCTCTTAATTGGTTCAAAAGATTAAGTTCTATTGTATTTAACTACTACTCCACAAACTTAGATGCAGAACTTAGTTCATGGAACCATTGAAATTAAAATGATTTAATATGAAATTTTTGACACACACACATATATATATATATGAGCGGAACTAAATATGAATATTTAGGGGCCAAATATAATATTAAGAAAAAAAATTAAGTTAATAAAAAATATGGATAATTTTTTAATTTTAATATGTTATTTTTATATTAAATATACACGTATAAAAATATAAATATAAAATAAAATATTTTAAAATTTTGAGGGCATTTATATATTTTTTTTAAAAAATATGAATAATATAAATTTTTAAAAATTTAGAGGGCCATGCACCCCAAAAAGCAACATAGTTCTGTCGACATATATATACCATAAAGAATTTAAGGGTATTTCTGACATAATCTTGATTAGAACGATTTAATTAAAATTAATTTAAAATTATAATGACTAAAAATTAAATAAAATTTGATACTCTGATTGGATTCTCCACTGTTGGATGATGAAAAGTTCTCTGTTTTGTTCAATTCTGTATAAATACATCGCAACTTCCCACATGTATCATAATACCTATTCTGGTTATTCTGGTTATGATCATGATCAACACCAAACAGATTGATTCTCCACCGTTCATTACATGGACAATTTTAGGCTAAAATCTGTTTTGTTCCTACATAAGTTTGACCAATATCTTCATCGCTAAATAATTAAATACTAAGAGGTTGTTAAGTGTAGCTGTTTGAAACAGTTATGAAGTATTAATTATTATTGATAATTGATGTTTTTTATCTAATATTATTATAAATATTTAATAAAATTATATTAATTATTAGCTGTTAATATATTTAATGATAAATATAAATATTTATTTTTTTATTTAAATATTATTTTTATATGTTAATTTATACTTAAATAAATATGAATTTTTTTAAAAAAATTATAATTTAAATTTTTTTAAAAAAACTCTAAATAACAGCTGTTTCACTATCTAGCAGTTAATAATTATTAAAAAAAAAACAAACAATTTAATACAATCTTTGAAAATCAACAAATTAAAAATTATATAAATTTTTTTACCAAACATCCACTAAGTCTCGGTACAATAATTTTACCCGCGTCTAACCCAATCATAATGGGTGGATGAAAATAAATAGGTATATATTTGCCTCAAACAATTTGGAATATTCATTATATATAATTTTATTATGGATTAATTATTATTTAATTCATAAGATTTAATAAAATTAATTAAATGATTTTTATATTTTGACAAATTTATTATTTTATTTTATTTTTTTATTCTATGAGTGAATTAATCATTCTGTTCATATTTACCATTCACTTATTATGAAATTTCTCAAATTAGTCACATTAAAGTAGAAATCACTTCATTAATTTCAATAAATTTTAAAAACTAAATAATAATTAACCTTTAAACTTCCGATTATTTAATATGAATTTTTTAAATTTAATTTTTTATAAGAAATTTTTTGTAGTTATGAGTTTCTATAAAGAGAGAGTGTGAGAGATAATTTATGAGTTTTATTTTAAAATAATGCCCTAATCTAAAAGAAAATAAAATAAGGGTATTTTAAATATTAAAAATTATTTTTTTTATTTTTAATTTTTTAAAGATTTTTTTTAAAAAATGAATGAAAGAATCTATTCATATGACGAAATAAAAAAACAAAAATTAAATAATAAATTTCTTAAAATATATGAATCACTTTATTAATTTTAAAAAATTTTAGAAATTAAATAATAATTAATCCTATTATTATTAAAAAATATATGAAATTTATTGGATCTCGATGGAATGTTTGAGAGGAATTATAAGAAAAGTGATTATAGGAAATAAAAAAAAAAGTATTATTTAAAAAAAATTCTAATAATTATAAAAAAATTTAATTAAAAAAATTTATTATTTATTTTTATTATCATATATTTAAATAAATATTTTTGAGTTAAAAACTCCATTCCCTATAATATTTTTATCCCAATTAATTAGTTTTGAATCAAACATCCACGGTATAAGATAGAATATGAAGTATAAAAAAAATATTAATTAGGATATGAATATCTATATAATATTACCAGAAACCATCTCATAACCGACCGGCAGCCACATTAATGGATCCAATGGTCAATATTAAAAAGAACAAATATAATGAGCAGTTACATCGATACGGTTTTCTGGCAGTAGTAGACCGTTGTTGTCAACCGTTGGATGAGTAAAAAAGTATGCCTCTGTTTTAGGTGGGACCAATCTTTGGGTAGTTGGGGAACTTGTGATGGCTGTTTTCACGTGAATTTTTGTTCTCTTTTCCTCGAATAAAACATGTGATATTTAGTCAAGTAAGTTTTATTATAATTTTGATTTGGCCGCGCTAATATATACTTTTTTTGAATATTAAAAAAAACAATTATTTTAAATTTATTATTCAAAAAAAAAATATAATTATCAGTAAATTATAATTATATATTTTTTAATTAATTTTATTTTAATTTTAATTTTAATTATAAATTTACTCAAAATTATATTTGTAAGAAAAATTTTATTAATTGAAAGATTAAAAACTAAAGATTAAAAATATGATTTCTTATTTTGGTTAGTTTTTCTTGTTTTATGTGAAATAAAATTTTTATATATGTTTGTTCTTTTTTTAGGGAATAATATGTATTTGTTCTTTAAAAACATTAAAATTAACAAAAATTAAACTAACATAACCTAATTAATTATATGGAATATGCTTACATTATTTAAAATTTTTATAACTTTACACTTTTGATATTATCGAGTTTTGTTGGACTTATCACATAGTTACATCTACATTGTATAGATTTGGACTTAAATGATTCTAATTTTTAAAAATGATTCTAATTTTTAAACTTATTCGTGATATATAAGTGGAAAAAATAAATTATCCTGGTATATATGCGAGAATAAATATTTTCTTATTTTCATCCTCTTTAATATTTATTAAAGTTAATGTCATCTACTAATATATATTGATTTAAATAATAAAAAATTTATTATTGATAAATAAAATTTTAAATTCAAATTTTGTGAATAGAAAAAATAAATATTGAAAGAGCTAGTGAAAAAATTTTACCCTTTTTTAAATCTCTCCCAACTCGAGACTAAATTAATTATCATCATACCAAAATTATTTTATACTGAACTATAATTAATAAATGATTTGCCTGATATCCGTCCTCTAAAATTTTAATAATAAATCTATTTAATGCGATTTTGTCAACTTGAAAATGTCAAGGAAATATATGTATGTATAAAAAAATTCATCAAATATCAATTCACCAACTAAAAATGTCCCCTCATAATAATTCTAAGAAAAAAATGTGTACAGCATATCCTGGAAAAAAAATGTGTCATGTAATGAAAACTCTATCTAAAATCTCTTAATAGTTAAGAATAAAAAGAAAGTAAAATACTTAATAAATAAACTACAGTGCATCAACAATATTGCATTCTGCGATCAAAACTGAATATTTTTATTTTTTTATTATAAGTGAAATAATTTTTATTTTATTGTTATATATGAAATATTATAATAAGTTCAAAAAACTAATAATATTAATTATAATTTCAATAAATAAATGAGAATAAATATGCAGCAACCTAATCAAATGATTTATTAATTTGAAATGTTAAATTAAACTAATACGTCAACAAGCAGCTGATAAAATCACATTGAAAGTATATGTAGAAAGCAGTTTATAAGTTTCAGCCAGTTACTATCTATATAACTTGTATCAACTATGTTAAGTCGGAGTTGAATTATAAAATAATAAATTATTTGGAGTCATTTTCGGATCGGACTATTATAAAGTATTTTTATTTTGTACCTATATATATATAGTTTATCAGTTGTAAACTTGTAATTATAATTAATTTAATAGCAAATTATAATTTGTAATTAATTAAATTATTCTCATATTGCTTGAATATATACCCAAAAAACAAAGGCTATGACTTGGTTGGTAAAACAAACACAAGTTCAAACTTACAAGAAAAATCAAAAATCAAAAATCAAAACACTTGATTCCTTTTATGAGCAATTATATATATAAAAATATCATATTACAAATGGTTGTTTAAGCAATGTATATTATTGCTTTTATTTTTATTTTTGACTCTTTCTTCGTATTAGGGTGACTTGATCCTTAAAGGTTGAAGAATAGATGCGTGTGTTGAGGGTGACTTGACTTGAAGAGAGATCGTTTTCTTGTAGTCCAATAGAATTCATGCATGCAATTTGATTTTTAAGCAATCCAGGATTTAAATATTTTCATTTATTATTTTGATAAATTTTCTTATTAATTTAAAAAAGATATTCTATGTGCATAATTTAATTATTTTGATCCATATAATTATCACCAATGAATAAAAGGAAAAAATATTATTAAGATCAAAGAGCTCATTTAATATGAAAGACTCCACAATAAATTTTGAGTAAAAATATATTTATAAAGTTAACACTACATTTTATTTGAAAATTTTAAAGTTATGAATTTATAAATTTTTCTAACTTACTTTTTTCGTCTAAAAAAAAAATAGCATTATTTTATTTTACGCGTAGGTTAAAAAATTTAATTACTTTTAGTTTATCATATTAATTTTATCAATTTCTTCCTAAAATACTCCTATTATATACTTTTTTATATTTTTTTTCTTTTTCAATATTTATAATAATTAAAATACTCATATTTTTAGCTAAATAGATCGATAAAAAAGAAAAATAATATATATATATATATTTTTTGGAATGAAGGAAATATATATTTATCTTTAATGATATTTATTTTTAATGTAAAATTTCACTTGTAATCTTAACACTTATAAAATTCACAAAGAAGAAAAAGTATTTTGGTGGGGTTGAGAAATAGGTTTTGCAAAACTAATTAATTGTAATTGTAAAATACTAATTGCGACTAGAAAGAGGTTAGAATCATATATTGTAGGCTGGTGGGTAGGATACAAATACAATAATTTAATTATATACAAATATTCGCCTTAAAAAAGATGATTAATTTGACATTTTAATTTACTACGTGTCTCATTTCTCATCACATCTCTAATCTTAAGATTTATTATTATATTAAATATCATACTTACATTTTGTTACATGCCGATTCTGTCACTTGCCCATTATAAAGTATTCCAAAGGAGATTGTTTTATATTTGTTGTTACTTAATCTCTTCACATGATACCGTTTTCCCAGCCAACTCCAAAGTCAAAAAAATACAATGTTTCAGAACCGAATTAATTAAAAAATTAATAAAAATAAAAAATCAGATGATTGAAGATTTAATCGAAATTGAATCGATTAAATAAAAAATATATATATAATTTAATATTTATTATTTTTGATCAAAAATATAAAAAATTTAAAAAATTAAACAAAAAAAATCTGACCATCTTCAACTGGAAAAATTAATTCGATTTGACCAATTCACTAATTTTTAGGAGATTAATTTTTGAGATTGATCAAATTAATTTTTAATTTAATTTTTAATTTTTTAATTTAATTAATCGATCCGATCCGATTTTAATGATTATGAAAATATATATATATATATATATATATATATATATTATGGATTTTATTAGTCAAAAAGTGTTTGTCATACGAGTTCTAACAACAACCGCTCGTTTGAAATCTCTTTCCTTAAGCAACATTTTTTTTAATTAGTTTATATATTTGTAAAAAATTAAAATTATTTAATAAATTCTAACTTGAAATCTTATTATTATATATATATATATATATATATATATATTGAAAGTATGAATTGGTATTATGGGGTGACTTCAAATAGTATTTGCAATTGAGTTATTTTAAGAACAAATCAATCACAATCCAAATTTATTGGTGCTAGAATATTGGTTGAGATTTTATTAAATATCATTGCCAAGGTCTACTACTGAAAATAAGTATGATTTTAAATCTGATTTTATGTTGGTGTATTTATTTAATATTCATGAATGTTATGACTTTCGTGTGAAATTTGCCCCTAGTCGAACAAGTCAATTTTTAAATAAATGTGCCCGTATATTATAGAGACCAAGCATTGATTGTTTGAGCCCCATTATTTTTATTTATCCCTCTATCTAGAGGATTCAAATTATCTATTTCATCGTTGCGTTTCATTTTTAGTATTATATATTTTTTATCCGTTATATTATTTATAAAAAAATATAAATTATTAAAATATTTTAAAAAATAATATTATGATGCATAAAAATATTATTAAATAAAAAATAAAATATATAATAAAACAGAAAAATCGAATTGTTATTTAATTTATTTAGGCATATAGAATAGAAATTTCAAATAATATTTATAGTACTATATATATTAATATATTTTTTATGCGTTACATTATTTATAAAAAAATATTAACTGTTAAAATATTTAAAAAAAAAATAATGTGATGAAATAAGACATATAATAAAATAGAAGAATTAGACTGCTATTTAGATGGTTGTATTTAATTTATTTAGGCATATAGAATAGAAATTCCAGAAAATGTTTATAGTTCTATGTATATTAATAAATAAATCAACAAGAGGAAAAGAAAAATTATTTATTAATTATAAATTATTTTTGTTGAAAATAAAATAATAAACTAGCTAAAATAAGATCTCCCAAAATCCATGCCAATATATAAATGCTCAAAATTTCTCTTATAGTGGCCAAGCCCGCTAGTGGATCTAATTGGACGTATATGTGTTATGTTTCTAATATACCTGTATATAGCTACTAGCCCTAGCTTGGGCCTTCACCTTAGAGCCTAAAAACAAACAACTCGGCCCCTATCATATAAGCACATTCTGTCAGAATTTACCTTTTACCGTTAGTTCAGTTTGATCCTGTTAATGCATGTAAAATAATTGAGAATATTATTAGGATCTAATTTTTAAATATGTAAAAATTTATTTGAAAAACATGCAAAATATTCATTTGAAAAACATGCAAAATATTCGAAATATGGATAAAAAATAAAAGAATTAGTTGCAAAAAAGTTGAGTTTAAAAAAAAACTAATGATAAGAAAAGGAGTAAACTAAACTTCAATCGTGTTTTGATTAAGAGCTGTGTATCTCCATCTCTCTTTTTCAACAAAATCAGCGTCCAAGAACCGAGAAACAAATGCCCAAAGCTTATAAACGTCTTCAAAATTTGTCAAAAATCCCAGAGAAACTGTAACTACAGAAATGCTAAAATGGGTTGCATCTCTATTCTCATTTAAGATTGATCCTTCTCTACTTGTTCTTGTCTCTGTTGTCCGTATCCTCTCTTCTTCACTCTTGTCTGGAAACCAAATATGGTGCAAATAACCATAACTTAAAGAAATGTTATTTCGATCAGCAAGTTTCTGTACAAGTGCAGGATCAATTTTTTCTCCTTTCCAATCAAATACATTGAATGCCACTGCTGGTCCTCGATCAAATTTTATTCTTGGTCCATAGATTCTGACTGGGGGGTGCCCATTTTCTGAATGTGGATGTTGAAGACTCAACAATGCATTTACTAGCCAATTGACCAGGTATCTTGCTCTAGCACTGATTATTATTAATCCCAACGTGTCTGCATTATCCAATCCCCTAAATTCCAGTTCTGTTTCTGGGTTCTCACCACTTACGTCGCTTTCAATTTTCTTGAACTGGGTAGATTCAAATGGTGTTAATATTTCCTCAATTTCTGGCGATTTCCGTTTTATAGTAATCTTTTCAGTTTCACCCAATTCAGAAATTGGGTTTGAGGATGATTCTTGCATAATTTCATCACTGTAATATAGCTCAAGTTTTGCCTTTGCCTTTGGGTCAGCATCTATGTCGGCAGTAGATGACTCTTCAGAGAGCTGAAATGGTCTTATAGCTGGGACAAGCCTCACTATACCTATGCTTGTTGGGGTATTTGAATCCTTTAAAACCGAAGTACTTGATTTTTTCACAAATAGACACCCAAAACCAGATGGGTTTTCTCCAAAAATCTTGAAAAAAGAGCAAATCAGAAAATCAGGCTTGAAAAGGGTGAGGCCTAGAGTCTCCATGTCCTTAGGTCCCAGTGCACAAGCATCAAGCAATACATGCCATCCATTTTCCTGAGCCATGCTCATCCAGAAATATGAATACCTAGCTCCTGTCATTCTTGATTGAAGTGGGAAAACAAATAACCCTCTCTGCATCTTCCTTTTACTTACTATCTTCTTCTGTAATTTTCCTGATTGGATTTTCAATGTAGGCCATAAGAATTCAGCTGACATGACTTGTGCTCCTTTCTTCTTGGAGTTTTCAATAATCATGTTCACTGCCTCACTCTCATAGTCATAGACTGTAAGAAGATTTCTATGGGATTGAAATGGATAAGATTCTGCAAGAAGCTTGAATGCTGATGACTGATTTGCAGTGAATGCCATAGTGTAATCATCTTCAGAGATATTCATGAAAGCCATAATTCTTTTTCTGATCCTGTTTTCCAGGTCTGATTCTGGACCAGCATATTGTAATTGAGAGTTTAAGCTCACAGACTTGTAGGAAATATCAAAAAAGGGTGGTTCAAAATGTGGTGGTGGCAGAGGAGGAGCTGATGTTGAAGCCTGAATGGGACTCTGTTGCTGAGAGTCTGAGAAGAGGCCATGGCCAATATAATCAAGACAAACGTGATTGGATAGAGAGAGATGGTAGTACTCCTTTTCTCGGATTTTGTCAGCCTGATTGGTTGTTGAATATTGTGGAAACGCTTTAGTGAAATTGGATAAACATTCATGTAATGAGGGAAGGGACTCATGATTAGTGAATTGAGAATTTGGGTGAATGGAGGAAGCCATGGCAACTTCAAAGTCATAGCAAGATGCAGAAGCACTAGTTATGGAGGTCACAGTTTGGGATGATTCATGAAGGCCAAGAAAAGGTGTGGTAAAGCAGTAGCATCCATGAAAACAGACTTCTGCGGCATCTCCAATGCATGGTGAATGCATTTTTCCACCTGTTTTATTATTGTTTGTATTTTTTTCCTTAATGTTCATCTCATCTCATTTGATCAATTTGATTGCTCCTGTTATATCAAGTATATACTTGCTACTAAAGATTGAAGTGAATCAAATATATTACTAGTTGCTGCATCATTATCTTGTCATACTTGTTTGCTAGCCTCATCTTAGAATTCAAACTGTTCAATCGCATATTCTCCATGTCATGAGGCATTCAGGCTGCTTTCTGATTACAAGTTGCCAATTTGACATAGGTTAACAATTTTCCTATATTAAGGAATAAGGAACATTAATACAACTATCTTTAGCGTATTTTCTTATATCAATGTGCTCAATCATAAAATAAGGTTCTTTAGTTTAAGAAGTATTTGCGAGAAATCTCCTTCAGGTTTCTGAAAATATCAGGTTATCACTTCCAATTTAAGTTTCAAGGTTTACCAAGCCAATGGTACCAGCATGACTCAGCTTTCTTAAAGAACCTTTAGCACTTTTTATCATTAAGTCAACAATACGTGATTATGAATACAGTTGCGTTTAAGTTTTGTGATTAGACATTGTAATTAATGGACAATATATGCAAAATACATTGCATTTAATTCTAGCTTGGCTTATATCATGGACCTACAATGAAAGAAAATTGAGAAGTGATTCAATCAACTTAACATTTCATAAGATCCTTTATGTCCATAATAGGTCAAATATCAGGTTTAATGAAACATGGATTTACTCTCAAAAGAGAGACGATAATAGCTATTCAATTTCACCTCCTATTTTCTGTTTTGCATGTAGGATGGGGGGTGAAACTTTCAGAGAACTTAACTTTGGTAATTTGGTGCTTGGATCAGCTTTTGAAATTTTGACTGAAGATGAAATTTTTGGGGTTTCTAAGACAGGAATTTTGCAAATTCTCATATATAAGACCAAGTAATATCTCTCTGTTTTAGCTTCTAATAACTTTTAGGGACTTGATGGTTTTAGTTTAGAGGTTATAGATTCATTTTATTTTAGTGTGGATATTGTTGAGATGTTTTACAACTTGGCTCAATTTGATTATACTAGGTTTTGGGTATTTTTTATGTGGTTTATTATTTAGTCAATTTGGATTTTGGAGCTTACTGCCAGTCTGCCACTTCCAGACAGCCATCTACTTGTTCTGGTCTTTCCACTTTTGAGGTTTATTTTTTCACCAGTCATTTTTTATGGTTATAATATGTGAAAAATGAGATATAATGTTAATTTTAGTTTTTAGATTTTAATTTTTACTAATTTGTTGGTTATTATGATTCAATTTATAGTTCCAATGATATGTGTCTTAGTTTATGAAAGTCTAGAGGTTTTCCCAAAACTAACACTTACTGGTAACTTGGGGAGTTATATGATTGGTATGATCCAACAATCAGCTATCGACTTTGCTGATTTCACTTATATATTGTAGGAGTTATAATAGCAGATAAAAAGAAAAGAGGTAGAGAGATGCTATAACATGATTGAATTAAGCAGAAAGAGATCAAACAAACTAAGAAATGGGAAATTGAAAAACAAGGTTAGATGATACCTCTGGGTATATATAGTCTTTTACCATCTTCTGTTTTCTGTTCGTTGTTGTTAGTTGCTGTTTTGAATGTCTTCTGTTGCCTTCGTTGTTGCAGGTTGTTGATATTGCATTATTGGCTGGAGTATGTAATGGATTTTGACTATTTGAGTTGAGCGTGTGCTGCACTTTTACTGGCAGTATAATTCTTGCAGCTTAGTGAAATAGAGAGAGAATGGGGGGAGATATTTTAAGCTAGAAATGGAAGAGTGCAGGGAGGAGAGAGAAACAATGAACCAATTGAGATATGGGAGTATGTAATTGGCTATCCAATCTTTGTGGGTCTTTCTTTTTGTTGGGGACCCTTCTTTTATAGGTTATATCATGTATGAGGGCAAGAGCTGTAGTTCTATTGAATTTTCAGTGTCTGACTGGTCTTTTTACTGTTATTTGGTTTGAGGTCAAAGTTGGTTGTGGGCTGGTTGTAATTTGTGATCTGGCATTTAGGCTCTCCCACTGGAATTCAAACTCGCAATTTTACCTTTCTGGAAATGATCAAGTACTGTCAAATTTCATTGATATTTGATAGTTGTTGGTGCATATATGGTGGAACTCTGATCTGTTGGGGTATTAATTGATGCATTTACATGAATGGCCTCCTTATTACTTGCTATTAAATGAGGGAAAATAGTTGTTCTGCTACACCCCTGTCGTACTTATCTGCTAGCTTTTTGCCTTAGAATTCAAACGGTTCAGTTGCGTATACTCCATGTCACGGGACCTTCGTGCTTCTTTCTGATTAATGGACCTATCAATTAAAGTTGCTCGACTTCAGCAGGCTGCAAAAGAATGGTAAACGTTGGAGTTAACTAAAATTTTAAATGTTCAATTTTTTTTTTCAATTCTTTATAATGTAATGTCTATTATCATTATCATCAACAAATCAAGTGGCTGTGATGCTTTCTTGAAAAGATAAAAAGGTTTAACATTGAAATGCTTGTCTTTCAGTTTTTGGAACTTTAATAACTTTGTGAAAGTGGAAAACAACAAGCAGGAAAAGGCTGAGAAACAGTTTATCATGGCCGGCGCTATGCGATCCTTCCATTGGTAGCCAAATTGACATAGAACAGTTATCTTTTGTATTAAGTAATAAGGAGCACTAATCTAGCCAAATTGGTTATTTTCAGTCTCATACAATCAAAACCCACACCATATGGTCGCTTTGTAACTTTCCAATCATAACATTCTTTTTAAACATTTTCTTTTCTATTTGTTTAATATATATATGATTTTTCATTGTGATGGTTATTTTTAATATTTTTTTAAATTAAAATAACTCAAGAGCTTTACTATTATAAGTAATTTTTCAAAGAAAAATTTTACAAATAAACATTTTTTTTAACTAAAAAAAGGAGACTACTTTTCTAAGTTAAGTATAACAAATACATTAATAATTATTCGACTAATAAAATAAATTTATGCATAATAATTTAATTTTATTAAAAGTATAAATCCTAGATTAAGAAAAAAAAAAGGTGCTTTATGTGTTAGTGCAAAAGCTCAATGTATTTTCCTTTAAGCTCAATGTCCTTAAAAGAAAGAGCATGAAGTCGTGCAACACTGGATGCACAGGGTCGTGCAGAACTCTTAGCTCTGATTATCAGCCCCAGTTAAGCACGAGCTCATGCAACGAAAAATGCACGAAGCCTTATAAATTAGTTTGCTTCTGCTCTCAAATTCTCTAAAAGGTGAAGAGCTCAAGTGAAAGGTTTCAGGGCACACAAGGTCGTGCGATCTAGCCCTGCACCACGTGGTATGATTGTACATTCACACGAATCTTATAATTGAAATTAGATTTTGGACCCCATATAAATTGATTATTTTCTCTGAATTTAAAAAGACAACTACTGTAGAGGTAGACAAGTATTTTTTTAATAGATATTAGTGTTAATAGATTTCTCTTTGGTTTAGAATTAGGATTTCATCATAGGAGATTAAGATTTGGATCTTGAAAGAATTTTCTACAAGTTTCAGATCTAAATTTTTTGCTATTCTACTTTTCTACAAGTTTTAAATCTAAAAATTTCTGAAATTCTACTGAATTTTCTCTTATTTTTGTAATTACTTTATAATTCAATTTTAGTTGATGATGATGATTGTTATATTGAGATTTGTTATTCGTTATTTAATTTCTATCATAATTAAATCTCTCAATAGGATTTAAATGTAGATTAATTTAGTTGTCTGCAATGAGTACTAATTAAAATCTGAATCTTATATATGTTTTTCATTTTCTATATTCTACTTATAATTTGAATTGAATGTTTATATGACTATCATTAATTTTTAATTATTTTTAGATAATCATCAAATATTTCATTCTTTCCTTAGATATTATAATAATTTATAATTTTAGTAATTAAAATTAATATCCTCAAGGAAATGATATTTTTTGCTTAATAAAATTATTAGCTATAATCGATTTGTATATTTGTTACGAAAAAATAGACTAACATACAGATTGAACGGGACTGTCGTATCAAAAACATAATAGTCCCTACTGCTATTGTGTAGACTTTTTAGAGTTTAAAAGGTTTTTATAATTTTTTTTAAAAATTATAATATTATAATATTTATTATAACGAATCCAATAATATACTTTCTGTACGAAATAAAAATCAAATAAATCTAAAAATATATATTAGAATTATGTTAAATTATTATATTTTTTAAATTCATTTAATTTTTATTTTATATAAAAAAATATGTTATTAAGTTCGTTACAATAAATATTATAATTTTTAAAAAAATTTATAAAAATTTTTTGAGTTGTAAAAAATTTACACAGCAAAATTTATTGTGTTTTTTAGACAGCAGTTGCCCTCAATCACTAACATACGGAGGGAGTATTAAAAAAAAAAAAAAAAAAAAACTCTTTTATAAAGGAACTAAATTTCTAACTAAAGTAATCCTTTCCCATTCATGATTCATTAACACGTCTGTAATTATTGAAATGCAATAATATTAGAATGATTGAATAGTGACTAGTCATTTACACGTTCCTTCAAGTTCTATCATATTAGTTGTCTCGTTGCATAATAACAAATATTGTCCCTTTCGCTGAAAATAATACATGGTTGCTAAGAAACATATTTAATATATTCTGACCGAAAAGCTAACGAAATTTCAACTATTTACATGTGCTTGATTTTCCAAGAAAAGGGAAAAGAAAATTAAAATAACTATTTCCTACTCAAAATTTGGACAATCAATTCATGAACAAGTTTATGCTATAATTACCATTTCAACCACATTAGGTTTTATAAATTTAATATTCTAGAAAAATTCTTGATATTTTTGGCCTATTTATACAAGTATTTTCCTATATTATAAAGGCTTGACTTGGTAGCAGGTGTTATTCCTTCTTCTGTTTTGAAAACAAAAATCTATTTATTATTGAATGATATATCCAAGTTATAACATCCTTGTTTCAAAATTAAATATAACATCCTTGTTTCAAAATTTAAAAAAAAAAATGATATATGGATAAGTGGTCATAACTTTAATTTGGTAAATAAATGATGCACCATGGTAATAATTAACCTTATTATATATAAATCTCAGATATGCATTTTATTTTTTATTTTTTATTTTTTATTTTAAAAAAATAATTAAAGAATAAATTAAATTATTTATTCTTAAATTTTTTATACAAATAAAAAATTCATTTTCATATTTTTGACAAATTTGAAAATAAAAAGTAAAAATATTTTTTATTTTTTATTTTTTAAAAATAAAATAAAAAATATTTTTATTTATTTTTATTTTCAAATTTATCAAAAAAAATGAAAATGCATTTTTTAACCATAAAAAATATTTTTTAAAATAAAAATATAATTAATTAATTAAAATAAAGGATAAGGGTATTTTTATCTTTTTACTGTTTTTGTTGACCATTTTATGATTGATTAACGATAAAATTAGACGAAATAATCTAGTAATATATTGTGACATTCGTTAGAGGAAAATTAGTATATTTTTAAAAAATTATGAAAAATTTAATATATTTAATCATTTTACGATGAAAAAATAGTAATTGATCCTATATAAATCTCAGATGAATTAATGTATATAGATAAATTATTAGGTAAAATGAAAATATATTTTTTTTACTCATATAAAATGTGATTAAAGTGAATATATATATAGATAAATTATTAGGTAAAACGAGAATATATTTCTCTTACTCATATAAAATGTGATTAAAGTGGATATACTCCCATATAAGTTCATTTTTATGTGAGTACGAAGAATATGCCCTTATCTTATATAATAATTTTTTATATAGTTTAATGCATATATATTTCCAATAAAAATAAAGTTATATAGAGAAAATGGAAAACAATTACATTTATATTTCCAAGTATTGAGGTAGCTTACCTTAATTCCTTTGGCACATGAGATGGAAGTAATATATAGAATTACATAAGTAGCTATAAAGATATATATACATTAATTAATTATTAAGTTGAAGAAGTTGCAGGGCAACTCTCCTTTGGCGAATATCATCAAATAAAAAAATAGCAACTAAATTAAACCATATATTTAATTAATAATTAATTAATTATATATATGATCTATTAATATGTATATGATGACACGTGCCAGAGGAGAGAAGCCCTACAACTACTTCACTTACTCTTCATTTCTCTTTGATTATTGTAGGTCTTCATGAAATTATGTTCCATGGCCATGAGCTTTATAAGGTTTTCAAGAAGAGAAATAGGCAGCATATGCTATATGGATATCCTTTCTTTTTAATGTCTTGCCTGCTTTCTACGCATTATTCCATGAAATATTGCTAAATATTTGAGAGATTCCACATTCCAGGCGTTGATTTAATTCATGGAGAAACATGAAATAATATGAGAAAAGAATAGTTATTTCACATTAAATAATAGTAAATTTAAAATTACAAATTTTGATTAAAAAATTTAAAAAATATATTAATTTATTATATATTAACTATTTTTCAAATTTATATATATAAAATATAAATTTTATAAAAAAAAAAAAAGCAAAAGTATAATTATTTATTTTATAAACTAGATGATACCTAATAAATATTATAATTTTTTTTTTTAATATTGAGTGTATATATTAATTTAATAAAATAAAAATATATAGAATAAAAAAAATATTAAAATTTTTTTATAGGTAAAAAATAAATAAAAGAGTCATATCATATTAAATAAAATATATTTTTACTCGATAAATAAATATATACACATAACGAAAGGAAGAATTTTCTAAATATTTATGTATTGTCAATGCAGCTTTCTCTATTTCTCTTTATTTCTATTCCTATCCACACATGAGAAGAAGAGATGCCTTCTTTTCTTTTGCTCAAGTGAAGAATTGGCAGCAACAAAGGTATATCCTATGTCATATTCTTTCTCTCATTGTATCCTTTGCTTTATGATTTCTTTTTATTTTGGGGTTTTAGGATTTTTTTAAATGTGAGAAACCCTAATTTTGATTTAGATTTTTTTTTTCTTTGTCTAGATCAGAATTATTCCCAAAGATATATGTAGATGTAAATTTATTATTCTCAAACATATATGTAGTTGTAAAATTATCTTCTCTACTTAATTTGTTCTCTATTAATTTATTTTCCTTCTAAGAACAAGCTCCTTTCTAAACTTTTTTCTCTTTCCAACTTTTTATAATTATTATCTATTACCATTAGATTTATAATTATTAATTAATTGAATCTAAAGCAAAAAAAAAAAAAAAAATATCCAAAACCATGTATCTTTATTGAAATTTTGCTTTAACTTATGCATATAGTGGCCGGTAACATACATGTCAAAGATAGGGATAGGTTGCAAGAATTATGCAAAATTTGAATTTAATTTCATATTCGTCAATTGGTTCATATTGGACCATTGAATGTGATATAAAAGACAAAAATAAAAAATAAAAAATATTAAAAAAAAAAGCACTTCAGCTGTCAAAACAAAGTTTTTTATTTGCTTGTACTTTTCTGTTTTTTAATGTCTATGGTCAACTCCATAATTGGAGCGACTCCATAATTGGAGGAATGTTAATACTTAATACCATTTTGTGATGGAGTTGATTTTAAGCCTATAATTAAGTGTTACTCGTGCTTTTCAAAATTGGAACCAATTCAGTGGTTGAATCGAATAAATTAATAATTAAATTAAAAATTAATTTGATTAATTTTTATTTATTTATTTTTAAAAAATTGATTAAAAATTTAATAAATTAATTGATTAATTGTTGAATCGATCGGATCAGATCGATTTTTTTGATTTGAGTGAATCAATTTTTTTTTAAAATTTTTTATCAAAACGATGTCATTTTTGTCAATTTAAAACTGAGTCGTTTTGAGTTAAAAAAAATTAAAAAAATTTTAATAATTTCGTTTTAATTTTATCCGACTCTAAAATTTATCCGACGCCAAAATCATGATCCTGTTACTTGTTATCTTAATGAGTGAGTAGAGTTTTGAGCAAGTGAATATTCATAACTTATTATATATATAACTTTTGATTTAATATTATTTGATTGACACCATAAAAAAAATATAATTTTATATAAATTTTTTATTTCATCATAATTATATTATATTTATTTTTATCATATATATAATAAATATCAAATTATATATATATATATATATATATATATATATATATATATATATCATTTTTTTTTTATTGAATCGATTCTGATTTCTAATTTTTTGTTTTTTTATTTTTATCTATTTTTTATTAGATTCGAGTTTAAAATATT